>APFE030470750.1:0-29578 GCA_000404065.3 Pinus taeda | reverse complement strand
TTCTTTATGTTAATGATGTTCTTGTTTGAATTTCATGTATGAATGGATGTCTAAAAGTTTATAACTAACTCCTTTCTTGTATAACATAAAGATGATTTTTGTATAAATCTTTGTCCATATACTGCTGCATTCTTTGGAATTGTTGGTTTTGCAGAGCAAAGGAGCGAAAGGGACGTGAAGAAGGGTTTGGACCCTTGAGGAAGTACCCGAACGTAGGACCTGAGGTATGTCCTTCTCACCTTAGAAATAGCTTTTTCTAGCATAATGGCTGTGTGTGTGCATGTTTCTTGATTTAGACAACTTTCAGTCTGCTAGGGTTCCACCCAAAAGCCGTAGGGGATAAAATCCCTCGACAACAAGCAGAGTCCTTTGTTTCCGACAGCGAGCAAAATTTGGCAGGCTCACACAACTCTGGATCCATTATGGGGAACTATGAACCCTCTAGTGTCCTCCAAGCTATTAGTGTGATCAATAACAATAGCCATGTGTAGTGGAATTCTTTTCTGTTCTCCTGCGCTTCACGACAATCATCTAGGAATTCTTGACACAGGTATTTCACCTTATTGAATTGAACCCCCTTGTTTCACTCCGTAGCCAAGGATACCACTCGTGTCAGGATTTCATTAGCAAGACACTTTCAAATGCTTTTCCCCACCAAAATTTGTGCAACAAACCACACAGCCTCATTGGAGATGGAACTGATGTCATATCCCCCCGACTTCTTAACCAACCCAAAGTCACTTTTCATTTGATATGTGATCTTTCTCTCCTATGACTTCCCCACAAAAGCATATGTGGGGTTCATGCCTTGATATGGAAGCATTGTGGTTCTTTGTATCAACATGTCATCAATGGGGATGGGCTCTCCCAACTAGAGATGCCCATCATGGACCAACACCAACAAATGGCACACACAAATAGTGTTAATGATGCTTCAACTAAAATGTGGGAGATACAACACGTTTAACAATCCTCCATGCTCCATACTGGCCACCAATTTCATTGGTTCAAGTCTTGTAAGGTATGCATCCTCATAGTATACCATCTTTAGATACTTGTTGGGTGCCAACTGTGGAAATTTTGCATGGTCATCCAAATCCCAATCTTCCATATTCACTTTTGGTACATGGGAAAATATGTCACTCTCAATAGGTACTTCCTCTGGAAGCAATGGTGTGAGTACCTTGAACTTTACATAGTCGGGATCCTTAGTGACATTGGAGGTAGGTTTTTGTGGTGGCATATAAGGCGAGAGCCAAGAAATTGGCCTCGTGCCTTCTTTTTTGAAGTCCTCATAGCCCTCTTTCAACTCTTCCTCATCCAAGTCCTAAGGCTCCATAGGATTCTTCTTTTTATCCATTCTACCCTTCTGCATTTCCTCAGTAGGAACCTTCCACCACAATTGCCAAACCAGGGGTTGTTGCTACTTTTTCTACTTTTTCTCTCGTACCTCGGAGGTAGTAGGCTTTGGCCTCGATGACTTGGGTATTGTAACATGGGCTAGCGGTGTTGCAGTCGTGATATCCCTAATCCTCTCTTCAAGAAATCTTGGTCAAATTCTTCCCAACTCAAGTAACCAAACATTTAGCAACACACTCGACTCTTTAAGCACAAAAACACATAACAATCTCTCATGAAGAAAATTTTCCAAATGAGGACCAGGGTACGATATTTATAACCTAATTCAAATTCAAATTGTCTATTCCCACTTATATATTCCTCACAAATGTGGATTTCATGGCATATTTCCCTAGATTTGGTCTTAAATTCTTTTCTGCTACTCATTTTAATGACAAAGTCACTTTCAAATCAACTGTAGTTGTTCCAACATTTACTTTCTAGGAAGGTTGCACATAAATCCTCATTGTGGCGCAACTACCTCATCGCAGCTTCCACCTCTGCCATCTTGTAAGACATCGCGCAACCTTCCTTCCTTAATAAAAATTTTCCTTGACAGAGTAGCTCATAGTCTTGTGCTTTCTTTCAAATGTTAAAACCACTAAGACTTTCCTGCGGCCATGTAGTCATTGCATAGGGGTAGGATTGTCCATGTAAACCTTCAACCTTCTCTCATTAATCCTACCAGGAAATACTTCTCGATTCAACTTTGCAAGCTGAAGTGCGCCACCATCTAAAATACCCTTAATTACATATGGTCCTAACGAGTGCATCTAAAACTTCCCCAGAAATTTGGTAAATTTGTTACCATACATCAGGACCAAATTGCCATTCTTGAAAATGCACTACTTAGTGTGACGATCATGCCATGCCTTTTCTCAAACCTTTTGTACTTGCTAATGAAATCTAGCCAAAAATTGGTCTTCCTCTAAGGAAAGCAGTTTTGTTAGCCGTTCCTGCATTACATCACGATCTACAACCTCGATTACTGCTACAATCCTTAGGTTGGGCAGTATGTCTTCCATCACCATTACTACTTCTTTGTAGGTTTTAATCCCATACAGAAATTACCTGCATATGAATTCTAAAAATAGAAAATAAATAATGGTGACAGCATAAAACATAAAATAGATATACAGAGATATTTGCCCCTGGATCCCAAAACCAGGACTACTAGATTGATTTTTCATTATGTTCCTTTCAATGTTACAATACATATATATATACAAGATGAAGCATCCATAAACACTAATCCATTAACCCTAGATTAGAACATAACCGTAGTTCCCTTGACCGGATCTACAAAATACCATGGACAGAAAACCATCATGCTCAAAACCATGTGTCAAATCCATGCACAAAATCATAGGTAGGTCCTCACACCTAATATAGGGTCCTTCACAGATTGTGCCTTAGCCCACCTAGTTAAGTACTCTATCACAATGATAATATAACATGCTCTCGTCTATTTCCCTGGTGGCTGGATACGTCTAATAAAGTCAATTTCCCATTTATCAAATTCTTGTAGTGTGACTTGTGGATTTAAGGGAAGTTCATCCCTTCACGATGGCCTTCCGGTTCTTTTACATACATCGCATGGACTTCAATATTACTTAGAATCTTTATGTAATGTAGGCCACCATAATCCTGCTCTAAGGATCTTCTGCACAATTTCCTTGTGTGCATACTATCGTCCAATGGCACCACCATGTGCTTCAGCTAGAATACTGTGTCTTTCATATTCAATCACATATTGGCAGAGAACTTCATTCAACCCCATCTTATATAATTGCCCCACAATAATGGCAAAATCTATAGCCCTGACAACTAATTCCTTCTTCTTTTGTGTCATATAACCTTTAGGAGCTACGCCAGTAGAAACAAACTAAATAATGTCTGAGAAATACTCATCTGCAACACTGAGAGCAAAAGGTTGTGCATCAGGTAATCCTTCATCAATATTTGTAGGCTCATATCGATTATTGATCCAATAAAGGTGGTTTAGTCCAACATTCAATCTTCACTATCACATCAAAATAATATTATTGGAAAAGGAGAAACCACCTACAGATTCTCCCCCCCTCACCAACACAGGATTATTGGCGAGGTACTTCTAAGAATAATGGTTTCTGTGCATCTTAAAATGCACACCTAGCAGATAATGCCTAAAATTTCATAGTGCATAAACCATGGCCTATGCTTCGCGCTCAATGGTTGAGTATTTTTTCTCTGACTTAGATAATTTTAGACTAGCGAAGACAATCAAGTGATATATATCTCCTACCCCTCCTTGAGTTACTATGGCTTCGAATGTTATACAAGACACATCCTTACCTGGAGAATCCATCTATAAATTAATAAGCTTCTTGTTCACCAACACTCTCGAGAAATTCATATGTAAATGGCGTAGGAAATGGATCATGTACACATGCATCGTTCAACTTTTGCAGATCTATGCAGATCCTGATATCACCCTTCGTTTTCTTCTCTTGGACCACCATAGGACTGGCCCATTTAGAGTCTTCTACAGGCTCACTTACTCCATCTGTGAGCATATTGTTGAGTTCCTCCCTTACCTTTCCCTTGTCTTTGGGGTTCATTCAATATGGGCGTTGCTTAACTAGCTTCGCATCAAGTTTCAAATTGATATTCATCATACCCAAATCTCCTACTATCCATTTCAATTCAGGGAACTTAGTTGGAAATAATCCTGATATTCATGTAATAATTCAATGACCTTATCCACTGTATCTTCATCCTAGTAGCTGCCAATGTTCATATGTTTTGGCTCTTCTTCTAAACCAATGTTTACCTTTTTTTGTGTGTATTGGTTGTGAAATATTAGGGATCTCTACATTAGGTCCACCAACTTCGCATTTTCCCTATGATTCAGGGATATTAATATTCCTCGTATCCTCATCACCTTCCTCTGTCATGACATTGTAACATTCTAAAGCATGTTGTAGCTATGTACTCCAGTCAGGTTGTACCCATGTGATAGGATGTACAAGTGTTCAAAAGATTGTTGATTTCTTGAAGTGCTTCATTAATACATTCAAACCCATCTTCAAAATTGAATGTCAGCAAGAAACTTCCTTCGTTTCGTCCCAATCAACAATCTCGTGTTGCAGCTCCATCTCTAAATACCAATTCCTTGGGATAACATGGAGGGTATGAATAAAGATATTCACCCACTTAGGTTGAAGTATCTCACACCATGCATTATTCCATCGTGCCAAATTTTCACGTGGATCATTCGTCCTTGTGTATTTTTTAGTGATTCGGGTGTTCACATAGCCAAATATTAATCACATCATTCTATGATATTCCTTCTAGTTAACAAAATTATCCTTGTGTGTACCCTACCATCTTGAATGTGGAGCTTTGAATGCTAGATATAAGGCCTGGAACCGATGTTCCTCTGGTACATCCATTTCAAAATGATCGAGAAATATATTGACATCATCCAAGCCATCATAATAGGGTAACTTACGTACCTTAGTAGATACACAACGTAGTGAAATTGTAAGTTCATTACATTGCACCGTAGAAACCTCATGCAACTGATTCTGCCAATTTTCTAACTCTTCATCTAAGTTTGATTGGCAGGAACTCTCCTTCTCCGAGCTGACTCTTCCATCCGTAGTGAGATTGATCCAATCTTAATTTCATGTAGTTAACGTATATATGTGCTCGATGCCTTCATCTTCATAATAGTCACGATTTGGTTATGTGTATCATGTACATTCAACTTGATCCAACAGAACAATTACTCACAACTCATTATTTTCAAATACCATGCTTGTTTCGTTAAGTTAATGATTGAATTCATGTCAAAGGCCCAATCAATCATGACCAATGATGGGTATGGATTACTATCATTGATAATCTAAATAACTTCGAAATCAGCCACTACTCTTGAACCTTCAATATCTACAATTACTCCATGCATGTGCGCCATCAGAATTATCTTTTACTGATTTTCCATGTGCAGTTGAATTGGTGACCACTATAACTTAGGATTTCCCATAAATTCCCAAGTTTTCTTTGGCAATATGTTAGCATCAGAGCCCAAGTCTAATATTACATGGTCCATTTCGAAATCACCTATCTACGTAGTCAACCACATCTCCCCACCAGTTCTCTTCTTGCTTTGGTTCACCTTATTGACTACACAATGTTCTAGTAACGACTTATCCTTACTGGCACAATTATCTAGTATCTCTTCTAGTCCTTCTATTGCCTTATGTTCCTGTAATAACTTCATGTAGGTTTTTAGAAAAAAAATAGAACTGTGGGATCTGAATCTTGCGTTTCAGTAGCTTCTTCAAGTTTCTCCTTTTATGATACTATCGACATCTAGTTCTAAGAGGTAGAAGCACATAGATCCATAAAAAAAAATCTTGCCTCCATGAACGTCTCCTTTTCTCTATGTAAATCAAACCTTGCATTCTTCTTACTAGCCTTTTAGAACCATGAATCTGATTCGATCTATTTTCCTTCGACCTTGTCTTCACCAGTGGCCACACTGCTTCGCATGACTATGGTGATACTAGGATCATCTTCACATGGCTTGAATCTCATCATCTGAATATTCTGTGTTGGTTGTTAGTTCTTCTTCTCTTTCATATCTGCTATTAATATAGGGAGATCTCCTACAACATGATCAAGTTGATGATAGTATTGACAAGATGGGTGCATGGGATTTTGATAGTCATCCACAAAGTGTCCTGGATCTCCATAGTTGTAGGAAATAATCTAGCCCCGACCTCGTCCGGATCCTCCTCCTCCTCCTCGTCCCCATCCTTGGAATCCTTCGCGAGCTGTAGGTGAGACTTGATCATTCTACACATAGTTTTCAAATTGCATTCTGTACAATGGATTCCTATCCATCATTAGTTCATAGCTTCGACAATTCCTTTCATGATGACCAACCAATTTACAAAAGTTACAAAAATGTTTCTTTGGAGACTGTATAAATTTCTGTAAATAGGGAACAATTATATGTAGAATGTTATCACAATACTTGGTAGATGCGAGACTAGGTTCTTGCTCTAGTGCTTGATCCAGCGAAAGGTTCTGGCTTCAGTTGGTTAGGACCTCCTGCAGCTATATAATCCCATAATATAGGGCACTAATCCTTATGATGACCTTCATCCTTGCACTTTTTGGAACAAATGTCAGAATGTTTCTCTGACTTAACCTTCTTGCCCTTCTTTAGATCTTGAAGCTCCATATGTAGGCTTGCTAGCAGTGACTAGATCTGCTGAACTTTGATATTCATATCCTAGATCAGTGAAGCTTCTAGATTCATTGTGATTTCCAACACCTCAACCTGAGATGAAAACTTCTACTGAGATAATGGAAATCTTAAGTGAGGTAATAGTGAAGCTATATACCAGTGCTTGTGTTTTTCATCTGAAATCCGGAGGCCAGCTTCCCTGAGTAGGCACTTCAGTCATTGATCTATATCTGACATAGACTCATTAACCCTCTACTTGATCTCCTTAATTTCTATCACACATTGAGTTTGCAACTTCAACTTACTAAATTCCACACTCAGCGCATCCTTTTTGTTAGCCAATGAAGCAGCTGGATGAGTCATATTTTATTTGATGTACCAGGTAAGTGGTATGTCATGTAGCACTATAACCAGTTTCACTTTCTTCATTTCATCATCTTTGGCCTGTAGCACTTTCCACACAGCCTCTGTGATGAACAAAATATGATCAGGATTGTCTGATCCCTGACCCCTAAACACATACCTTCTCATTGTATTTTTGATACTGAATAATAGAGGTGGAGCTGGAGGCGGAGGTGTATATGGTAGAGGCGAAGGTGGGGTTCGAGTGGATGGATGTGGAATTCGAAAATTACCCTAATCTACTATTTCCGCCACACCTCTAGGCGTACTAGGGCTACTTCTTTCTTCTTCACTTTTGGATTGTACCAATAAGGAACTATATTCCCTTTCATCAAATTTGTTTAGATGTACTCTGAATCTCTTTCCACTTCGGGTAGATCTAGTATGACCCCTCTTAAACAATAAGGTAAAGGAATAATCCCTTTTTCACACAAAATAATTTTAATCTAAGTTTTTAGTGATTTTAGGAACTTATCTCTTGGACATTTGAAGAATCGTCGCTCAACTTTGCTATAAGACACAAACGTATCTATTGTGAATTCAATGATGAAACTGCCGAATATTCTATCAATCAAGTAATTGAAAGCCATTGCAACCTTATAATCAGATCCTTTAAAATGCTTGACTAATTCTGGAGTCCACACAATAGGATCTCCATGCTTCCAAGTAGTTTTGCTATCTACCAATTCGGATAGACACTCGTGTAATTTGCAAGGGAATGTCGAAAAGAAAACCGTGTTTACTTCTATGTAGATATACCTATGTAACCACTTTTATTTTGACAAGTGCGGATTCCTATGCTCCTGAGCATCAAACTCGTGCAACTTATAATCTATGCACTTCTCGATTTTCTTCTTCATTGGTATCGAATTAGGCCACATCACACATCCCTCAGATAGATCCCAGTCCCATGAATGGAACCATTTGTTGGCTTAAGGGGGTTTGGACCCAAGTTTAGAGTTAGTTACTAACCACAAAAACACTATACTATCAACCATTTCAGAAACAACTCACTTAGCACAGGCTACAACCTCACTTGATGCACTATTGGGGAATGCTAGGACCAGGTTTTTGCATGCAGAAGGCTATGTGATGTGGAGTTGGGGTGTTTCTTCAGTTTCAGGTCTAATATAACCTTCGCAAACCTTTATCCGCAAAATTCCCAAAACTTGAATTTTCAAACTAAACAGAGTTATTAACTTTGAGTAAACATCTAATGAAGCATAAAATCACATATAATAGTAGATCCATATCTTCATAGAGAAATAAATACATAGATATAGATAACTAGCATTCAAGTGCACAAAAATATAGAAAACACTTTAAGTATACAAATTGGACACAAAATTTCTTCAAATATTCTTTATTACTTCACATATTCCATATACAATCATTTCAAATCTTGCACACACAACTTTAGGGGCCTACACACTCATCTGCTCACTTACCAAGGTCTTCGTGCACTTAGTTGTGGGATGCTTCCTCTTCACTAAAAATACAAAAGGATTATGCATACTTATATAATATCAAAATACATTCTACTCATTGATTGATTACTTTCCTTAGACTCACGAAGACACCCTTTTATACACTTTTTCCCATTACAATACCGTGGTCAACAAACCATGGGTGGATCTCAAAAAAATGCAAAAACTAAGGGGTATTGACCTTCCTAAAGCCCCCTGACTCCTAGTGATATGTGCTACTCACACTTCGCTCCTCAAAATGTGGAGACTTTACAATATCTTAGCGAAACATTGACCGAGGGGACCCCATCCCAACCATGGAGGAAAGGATTAGAGCCTCATACTATCCAGTGCATTGGGAGAGAATCTAAGTTAATGCTCAAATGGAAAAATATGCCGACCCTCGAAACCCATTTGTTTCTTTCTAGATAGGTGCTGTCCTTGTCTCCAATGTATTACTAGACCTAGGATAAGCCATCAATGTTATGACTAGGCAAACCTTGGAACAAATTCGATTGGACCACATCCATCCTACCCCTACTGTGCTTGAAATTACTGACCAATCCAAAATCAAGATATATGTATTATTAGATGATATGGTCATTTCAATTCATTTTTTGGAATACCCCACGGATTTCACTGTGCTTCAGCCAAAAGATCTTATTGGAGGACATCCCTTGATTTTGGGATGACCATGGCTTGCAACAGAAAATGCCTATATAGGATGTTGCTCTAGTGATATGTATATTTATCATTAGGATGCTAGGAAAAGGGTCACCTTGTACCCACCTGCTATATCCAACAAGGAGCTTTGAGATACCTTACGGCTAGACTATGATAGTAGTGATGAGGAGACTTGGTCTATTTCTTTGATCCAATGATATAATGAGTCAAATGAGGAGGGTGATATTTGAGATTTCTCGAACAACTTTGACACCATACCAAATTTTGAGTCAATGTCTCATATATTTAGCTCATGTTTTCAGGAAAACTATGATTCCTAGCCCTTCCCACTATAGGGTTTAGCTGCATCTACTAGCATTCTTGAGTCCGAGACCACTCTTGTTGAGATTCGTTTAGGAAAATCTTTATATATTAGTTCAAACTTAGACCAATCCCAACAAGATCATCTTGTGAGATTGTTACGAGACCACCTTGGTGCCTTTGCATGGAGCTATGGGGACATGAAAGATATCCCTCTTCAAACTTGCACTCATCATATTCACATTCAGGAAGGATCCCGACCAGTTTGACAACCCCAAAGGCATATGAATCCCACACTAAGAGATATTGTTAATAAAGAATTGCAAAAACTCTTAGAAGCTAGATTTATCTATCCTATATATGATAGTTAGTGGTTCTATCCATTAGTGATAGTCCCAAACAAAGATGGGAGATGGCATATTTGAATTAACTATAGAGAATTAAATAAATCAACTCTCAAGGATTATTTTCCCCATCCATTTATCAATTAGGGTCTCGATACCCTTGCTGGTAAAAAGTAATTTTCATTTTTAGATGGCTTTAGTAGTTATAACCAAATACAAATCGCACTTGAGGGTCAGGACAAAACCAGTTTTACCTTTCGATGGGGAACATTCGCATATTGAGTGCTTCCTTTTGGAATTTGTAATGTGATAGCTACCTTTCAAAGGGCAGTATCGGGCATTTCTTTTGACCTTGAGTGTGTAGATGTTTATGTGGACGATCTTTCAGAATTTGGTGATTCTTTTCAAGAATCCCTCAAAAATTTAGAAAAAGTGTTTTTTCATTTCCAATAAGCTTGCCTCGTTTTGAGTGATAAGAAATATAGGTTGATGTGTAAAGGCATGGAAGTTGTTGGTCATTTTGTCTCTCAGAAAGGTATTCAGGTAAACTCAGTCAAAATAGAAGTTATCTTACATCTTCCTGCACCCAAAACCCAAAGGGAAGTGAGAGGATTCCTTGGACATGTGGGGTATTACCGAAGATTCATTGAAAACTTTTCTAAGATAACTACCCTTCTTTTTTTACTCCTAGCTAAGGATAGTGATTTCTCTTGGACTAAAGCCCACCAACAAGATTTTGAGAAGCAGAAGGAAAAACTAGTATAGACATGAGCCTTGAGGGGATCTAATTCATCTCTTCCATTTCATATTTCCTCAAATGCCTCAGATACCATTATTGGAGCAACTTTAGGAAAATAATAAAATCAACAATCCTACGCTATCTACTTCATTAGTAAAAACTTGTCACCTGCTAAATTGAATTATACTGTGACTCAAAGAGTTTTTAGTGGTGATACTTTCAATTAATAAATTCATACACTACATTACAGGTTATGAAATTCTTGTACATACATACAATTATGCCATAAAATACTTAATGTATAAACCTTTGACTAGTGGTCGAGTGAATAGGTGATTACTTTAACTGTAGGAATTTAATGTTACCATTATGGATAGACTAGGAAAATCTAATGTTGTAGATGGTTATCTTTTTAGATTAAATAATCCTTGTGAAATAATTCTTGTAGATGATTCTTTTCTTGATGATCATATTTTTTTGCGTCAACAAACTCCCCTTGGTTTGTTGATATAGCTAATTTCTTAGTTACATGAAAATACATTACCTCATCTATCCACTTGAGAGAGATGAAACATTATTATGAAAAGTGCCTCATATTCTTGGATTCAAGGGGACCTTTTTTACACTGGAACTGACCTCATTATCGTAAATGTGTAAGCAAGGAGGAAGTGTTTGATATCTTAAAAGCTGCTCAGGATTAACCTTGTGGGGGGGCCATTTTGTTGATAGAAGTACATCATATAAAATCCTTCGTGTTGGCTACTTTTGGCCTTCCTTGTTCCGGGAATCTAAGAAGTATGTCAAGCATTGTGATAGTTGTCAGTGAATGGGCCAACTTGATTAAGCCAATGAAATGCCTTTGTTTCCTCAAGTTATAATTGAATCCTTTGAAAAACGAGTTATTGATTTTGTACGACCTATAGCTCCAACAACCTTTAAAAAAGACATATCCTGGTTTTCACATACTTTGTAACAAAATGGGTAGAAGCTAAAGTAGTCTCTTTTCCACTGAAAAGTTGTTGAATTTTTATTTAGTGAATTCTTCACCAGATTTGGCAATGCTAGAGAAATTATTTCTGATAATGGATCTCAGTTTGTTTCCAATTTGGTGAAAGGTATAATGGATCAATATAAAATTTGGCACAGGAAATCAAAATCGTACCACCTGTGGCAAAATGGCCAAGTAGAATCCACTTAGAAGGTGATCGAGTTCATTCTTACCAAAATAGTGAATCTGCATAAGAAAGATTGGGAAAACATGTTACTTGAGGCCTTATGGGCTCATAGAATTACCTGGAGGAATAGCAGAGGTTACACACCTTATGATATAGTGTACGAAAAGCAAGTCTTATTTCCGATTGAATTCCAGATCAAAACTTTCAAAAATATTGTCCAATTAGGATTGGATCTCTCAGAAACACACCAGCAACATCTCTTATAGCTAAACGAACTTTATGAAATCAGAGGATATTTTTTTCAACATAATACATTAATGCAACAACAATGAAGGAAATTGAATGACAAACTTATAAAAAGGAAGTAGTTCTAACCAGGTGATTGGGTGCTCTTCTATAATTCTATATTTGAAAATTTTAAAGGAAAATTTTGTACACGTTGGATGGGACCTTATCAAGTGGTGAAGTTTTTTGAAAATGGATTAGTAGAAATCAAAACCATTGATGGACGAGAATCAATTTTCCTTGTGAATGGGCATAGAATTAAAGTATATTTTTAGCCCACCACCAAGGAAAACTTTATACAGCAAGTACAACATCAACCATAATTAAGAATGGTAGGTGGTGATTCCAACCTACTACAAATATGATTTCTCTTTTCCAGTAATAATAAAACAAATTGAAACACGAAAATAAAAAAAATAAAAATTAACTCATTGAATTTCTTTTTAGCTATGACTGTGAAAATCGATTTACTGACATGGTTATGGAAGGATCTTCTTGAAAAACATCAAGTTGGCGGGTGGATCAGTTTCTTTAATAAAAATGGATGTTACTTGATTATTTTAAATGAATATTTTCATTGAGAAGAAAAAGGTCTTTGTAAATGTTTTTTGGTGAGAGCAGAATGACTGGCAGAGTGGAACCCTTATCTAAGTTTAAGGTACTTGACATAAAATTCCCACTGCAAATAATTTATTCATGGTACAACATCATGTGGTAGAGACATCTGAGAATTGAGGTAAAAAAATTTCCTTTCTTCCTGTTCCCCTTTTTGTAATTTTCCCTATGTTTCCTCTTTTGTTCTGCTTAAAATTTTCTTCCTATTCTTCACAAAGTTTCATGTCTCGACTTCTATTTTCCCTTTTATTCCTAAAATTTTTTCCCCTACTCCCTTTTCCTATATCCCTCTGGTTGTTTATCCCATTCTAAGTGCCCTCAATAATTTCCTTCCTTTTCTAAAACTTTATGCCTCTCTTACTTCTTTCTTTCGCTCATAATTGTTTTGGAGGATCTGATGAATATTTTAAGACCTCACTTGATCATATCGAGGACGCATAATGACACCTGGAAATTGACGATAGAATAAAATCCTTTAAATTCTTCAATTTATTGATGAATTCAGCCTGTGTATAGCAAAGGAAATTTGATTTTTGTGAGAATCCCTCATGTAGTACAAGAACCGCAACTTCTGGTGCAAGAACATGTTTCAGTACAGGAAAGTTGGGTTCGGGTGTAGGAACCTTATCATAGTACAAGAATTTTGTTGCAATCATGAGTTTTAATTTATTTATATGATTGTTTAGAATAATGATGTCTATTTTGTAAAAGCCATGATTGTTAAATTTTTTATTTGATTGACATTATTTATCACTACCAATAGGAATAAATATTTTAAGTGCAAGGATATCATGGTCTAGTTAACCTTATTTTTAAAGCACTTCCATGATCTAATTAAAATCATGATGGGGATTGGGGATGTGGGTGAAAGATTCCTTCATTAAATGATTGATTAACCAAACCTTATTACCTCTTTAATGATTTGGTTGTTATTGTGCGAAAACCATGCATTTCCTTGTTGAAATTTTAAACCACCACTGCCTCCATTAATCATAATTACTCTACTTCACTCAAAATCATACCAACTCTCCGGCCTTTCCAATAAAAATTTCTACATTGATAGGGTGGAAATCATTATAATCACCGATATAAGAAGATAGGGTGTTGAGTTATGTGAATTAAGGCATCGGTTCATGCAATTTAAATTTTACAAATGCAAAGATTGTCAGCACACCCTTAGTATTTCAATATTTTATATCCAGAAGGATATTCTTTGCAAGATTTTGTAGGAGAGTGTGGGTTTTGTAACCTTCGAATGATATGGCATTGGTCTGCATTGAACCATGGTCTGTAATGGAGCTAGAGGGGACAATTGAGTATGAGGACAATCTTCCCTTATTGCAAGAAACAAAGCTTCTTCTTTTCCTGCTCAAATTCGACGGTTACGATTTTGCTATAGCTCTAGAGTTTGCACACACCTTCGATGGAAGCATGACCACAGTTGGATCTTTTCAGTTTCAAGTGACAGAGAAAACCATTTCTTAGGCCACTGAGCTACCATCAAAGGGTGATAAATGTTTTAAGAAAGGCGAAATGGAGAAGGGTGTGCGGCATCATTTTCTGCTTGAAGAAGACCATGTTGTGAACTCAAAGGTTGGATTGCAAAGTAATGTTATGGTTAAGAAATGGAATTTTTTTGTACATTCTCCATAAGTTCCTCATCTATGAAGGGAGGTACTCGTTAACCCATCTTTATCACATTCGGCTGCTGCTACATTTCGAGTCAGGTAAATTGATAAATTTTCACAATTTTCTATTGAAAATTTTATATAATATGTCCAGAAGTGTGAAAAATATCAAGAGAGATCATATAGGTTTTAAATTATACCACTATGGCCTAATAAAAATTCTTGTTAGAAAGGAGTTGGAAAATAGAGGCACTATATGGGAGACATTTTTGAAAACATTTCAGGGTGAAAGCACAATGAAACAACCTCGTGGTAGGAGTCAGTTATAGAAAGGAAGGAAAAAGGTTGTCAAGTCAGCAGTTAGTCACCAACAGGGGAAGAATTCACCACCTTTAAAAGGTGGCAAAGGAGGAAGACCAAAAACTAACGAACCACAGTCTAAGGAGTTGAAACCTAAGAAGAAGGAGCAGAGTAAGGGATAACGTGAAATTAAGAAGCTTGAACCTTCACAAAGGGTTACACGAGGTTCATTGAAAATATGCCATGCTCCTATGGGAAAAGATGTGGTTATGAAAACTACCACAGTGGAGATCATTGAGGACTCTGATGATTGTGTTCCTTCAAAAAACCTCCTATGGTGATCCTTGTAAAAAAGTTGATAGTGCAAAATAACCTTTAAATATTCGCAAAAGTTGCAGCCTCAAGTACTTTGATTTTTAGTCCGGGTTATGTTGAGAAGGATGATGACATTCCTCTATCATCCTTGATGAAGGAAGCCAAGAATAAGAGGTAGCTTCCAAACTAGACACAGTGCTAGAAGAATACCCTATAATAGAAATGCATGAGGATATTATTCCTCTGAATCTTGAAACTTAGTACTTCGAAAAGAAATAGAAAAGATTGATACTTTTTATGAGTCAATGGTTGAAAGGGCGACAATGCAAGAACAAGATGAAGAGAAAAAATATTCCCTCGATGTAATTCAAGAGTTGAAACAACAAATATATGAATTTCAAGTGTTAAATCGATGTGTAATGGATGAGAATACTACACTAAAGAGAAGGAATAAATAATTGTTAAACACAGTTTAGGAATGGATGCGACACACAAAAAAATGGAAATGTCATAAATCTCACTATAAAGATCATTTGAGGAAAGCAATTAAACACCTAAGGAAATCCCATATTAATAAATTGAAATCGTATGGGTCAGGAATCAATATTCAGATCTAGAAGTAAAGGAAGGATTTCAATTTATTTCTTTTGCAGAGATTAGTAGTTGTGTGAGGACACACCACAAGATGAGGTTGGTGGGATGTTGGTCATCGCAATTGTCCATTTTTTCACCTTCTCCTTGCCCTAAATATGTTACCTAAACCTCTGTTTCATAGCTAAATTAAAACCTTTACACATCATTCTTGATCTTTTTTTGTGATTCTGTTAGATATGAACTATAAGGGCTTAATTTTTTTTAAAAGGGTTGAATAGGCTTAATTTCCTCTGTAACTTATCTTTTTGTATTTCCTTAAGGCATGGTGACTAATTTGATTAATCAAACTTAAAGTTTGATTGGTGCATGATTCAAAGTTCTTCTACCACCCATCATTCATGTACCAGGTGGACACCTGGTGCATTTGTTTTAGATTGACTCCAACAACACTACACTTGTTAACGAATTGTGGGCATCCCTTGTCGAGGGTTTGTTCCATTTTCTTCATTAGCTCTGGAGCGTTATGGATGAGCTAAAGACAAGTTTGGATCATTATGAATGGACTAAAGATGGAGGTTTGTCACTGTTCAAATGCGTTTTCCTATTAAGTTTTCATCATAGACGAGAGCCGATTTTTATGTCTAAAATAGGGATTCTAAGATAGGCTTCATTAGCAATTCTGTGAATAATTTATGATACAATTTTGTTTTAAGTTTATAATCTTATATTGCTCTATCTCTCTGGGCTAGATCCACGGTTTAACAATGTATATCTGCAGAAAACTTTGAATAAATATGGAGCTAACTCCAGTTTCATATTTTGGTTACTATCATTATCTTTAATGTTCCCTTTCCATAGTTGATTTCAAAATTTTGTAGGGAAACAAGCTGGTTGGCTAGGGCCCAGCCAACCCAACTCGTTCTCCCTACTTTCATAAGGTGTTTAAATATGGTTATGTGAATGTGAGAAGAGTGATTTTATTTCCATGTTTGAGCTTGAAAATTTTATGAAACCCTTGTGAATGTTTTGTGTGTGATATCAAATATGAGGATTCTCCATGTGGTTGATTCAATTCCCAGTTTTAAGTATTTCTTTACATCTTGAGATTATTGCACTGCTTTGTGCTTTTTTTCCTGAGAAATGTTTTATGAGTTATTTCCGAGATATATGTTAAGGTTATGAGTTTAAAGTTTAAATCATTTTATTTTCAGCATATGTGTGCTTTTACATAAATACAAACTTTGGTGATATAGTAACAAATCTACAAGTAAAGATTAAAATTGTAATGATTCTGTATATGAACGTAACTTGAAAATTATTGATTACAGGGATTGTTTATGGTGTCCCTTTTTCAGATTAATGATTTTTATAGAATTTATCTTTCAAAATAGAGTTTATCTATTTTTATGACTGAGATCTAAAAAGGATTAAGTCCTAGCACTTGGATAGGTACTCTTATTTACAATGCAAGTGCGTTTTCTTTTCTGCTATTGAAATATTTCTTTTCCATTCTTTTATAGTCTTTTTCATTGGGAATTTTGGATTTGGAGTCTTTTCATTAAACTTCAATCATTATTTTTTCCTCTTCGTTTTCATTTATTTCTAGCTATAACACATTTATATTCAATTGAAGGGTAATTTGAATAGAATTCTCGTAGTGTAGAAATAGTGCATTCTAGTGTAGGAATAATGAAGTTTTGGTACAATAGCAATGAGTTCTTAGTACAGGAATAGACCATTCCAGTACAAGAATAGAATGTTCCAGTATAGGAACAAAACATTCATGTACATGAATAGAGTATCCTAGTGTAGGAACAAGACTCATTTCAGTACAGACATGTAGTTTCTCTAGTACAGGAATGAGATATATTTAGTAAAGGACACATATTTATAAGTATGTTAGAAGATCATTCCTTTTGTTCTTTTAAAAGAATTGGAGTTTTTATTACAGGAACATATTTCTTTTTCCAATATTCTTTTCAGATTGATTGCAAGGTATGCTTTAATTTTTGTGTCAAGGTTTCTTTGTAAAGTATTTTACTTAAATCTAATCCAATACCCAAGGTGGCTTGGTGTTGTTTTTCTGAAGGTTTTCACTACAATTTCATTTCTTGTTGATTCTACAAAATTTAGTTATAAGGTTGGAAGTAGGATTTACAAAAGTTTAACTAGAAGTCTTTGGCGTTTCCTGTATTTTTCCTCTAAGCTTACATAGACCTGGGTTGACAAATTAAGTCTTGAAGGAGTATATTGAACTATAACTCTATAACCCAACAACTACGACCTACGAGAGACATTGAATTTCCAATTAAACTAACATTCAGGGCCACACTAGCATCTAAAGAAACCTACAAAATGAGCGTGCCACACTTAATGGAGTTAAAGAAAATTAACTTCAGGAATTACTAAACAAAGGTTATATTGGATTGAGTGTTTCACCATGGGGAGAACTAGTTTTGTTTGTGAAATAGAAGGATGGTACATTAATATTATGTATTAACTATAAGAAGTTGAATAAGTTAACAATTAAAAATAAATGTTTTCTTCCTAGAATCCATGACTTATCTGGTCAAGAAGGAGAGGTTGCTATATTATCTAGAATAAAATTAAGGTTTGGATATCATCAATTAAGAATCAAAGATGAATATATTCCTAAAACAATATTGAAAACTAGATATGGGCACTATGAGTTTATTGTTCTTTCGTTTGGACTTATGAATGCACCAGCTACATTTATGTGTTTGATGAGTAGTGTATTTAATTAATATTTAGACAAATTCATGTTAACATTTATCAATGACATTTTAATTTATTCAAAGGCCCTAGAGGAACATTAACAACACTTAAAAATAGTATTGCAAACACTTAGGGAACATCATATTTATGTTAAGTTCAATAAGTGTGAGTTCTACCAAGATCAAATATAGTACCTTAGGCATGAAAATTCTAATGATAGGATAGTTGTGGACACTGAAAATGTTAAAGTCATTCTTAAATGGAAATTTCCCAAGAATGTGGAAGATGTTACATCGTTTATGGGTATTATGGGGAATTATCATAGATTCATTAATGGATTTTCTAAATTATCTCACCCCATATATTCGTTATAGAATAAGAGGGTTCAATTTGAATGGAAACATAAATTTCAAGATACTTTTGAGTAGTTGAAGCATCTGCTCACTATAACACTTATGCTTAAAATAGTTGACCCTGATTGTTTTTTGCAATTTGTAATAATGCATGTTCAGAATGCTTAAGACGAGTACTAATGGAGGAAAATCATGTGGTAACCTATGAGTCCATAAAGTTAAAATACCATGAAAGTAATTATGTGGTGTATGGTTTGGAATTGGTTGACATCATACACACACTAAAAATGTGGTGACATTATTTAATTGGAAATAAATTCACACTATTCATTGGCCATCTTAGTTTAAAATACGTTATCACCCAATCTAGCTTGAATGTTAGATAGGCCAAATGGGTGGCCTTATTAATAGAGTATGATTTTGATACTAAACATATTAAGGGGAAGGAAAATAATGTAGGCTATGCACTAACCTGATGTTTGAAAACATTATGTAAGGTATCCATAAGTAGTGTTAAAATAGATTTCATGGAACAAATAAAACAATAACTTTGGAAGGTAAATATTACAATAAAAGTTGAAAAATGACACTCATCAATTAGAAAAGTTAGAATAAGAACTTAATGAGATTCACCTATTAACCATTAAGGAAATAATTTATGTCCTTGATGTGTCAATGATCAAGATGAACACCATAAGATGCCTTTCTTTTCACTCACCCATGTTATCAAACAATCATTTTAGCAGTTCCAAAATATTTATTTTTTCTTTAAATGAAAACATATGTAGCTATGTCTTCGGTGTTAATACATAGTTGAAGAGCATCAACATGGTAGAAATGTTAAACAACTTCTTGTAGGTTTTTTTAATCCATTTCTTATACCAGAATGGAAATGGGAAACAATTTCATTAGATTTTATCACTAGATTACCTAAAACTAAAAGACAATATGACTCAATGATGGTTGTAATATGCAAATTGACAAGTGTTTCTCATTTTATACATGTTCAATAGAATTATAAATATATTCATGTGGAAAAACATCGTATGAAAGAATTTTTCATATTACAGGGATTACTAAAAATTATTATATTTGACAAGGATGCAAAGCTTACTTCCAATTTCTAGAAAGAATTATTTATAGTAGTGGGAACACTACTAAAATTCAACACTCCATACCATCGATAGATAGATAAGAAAACTGAAAGGACCAATCAAATCCTTGAATACATGCTATGCGTGTATGCCACAAACCAATGTTAAGTCCCTATAATACTAGTGTAGCCCCCTTATTGTTAGTATTAGTGTAGCCCCCTTATTTTTATTTTTGTGCCCATTTACACCCCATATTGCTATTTTTGTTCCCCATAAAAGCCCACTATTGTTATTGTTGTGCCCATTTTTACCCCATATTATTATTGTTGTTCCACATAAAAACCCATTATTGTTATTATTGTGCCCTTACATTAATATTGTTATGTAAACTTTGATTATATTGTGACCCCTTATTGTCATTTTTATCATCCAATAATTGTTCATTTATGTCATGCAAAGGAGGTTACCCCTTCAAGAGGCTAATTTTCAAGTCATTTAAATATATTTTCTTCTATTTTTTGATCGGGTTGCATAACATTTGGTATTAGCGTTGTGAATTATAAGGTTTCACTGCTTCAAACTCGACATCTTGGAATTTTTACTAAAACCTTTTTTCTACCAAGCTTTAGAAGCTAAAATGTCAACCATGTGGAGTCAATATCATGGTGAAATTCATCTATAAATTTCAGATATTGGTTCACTATAATTACGAGATATTGTTTGAAGAAGATAGGGTTTATGCATGCCCTATAATTCAGTCTCAAATAGGTTACCTATAGAAAATCATCATAAATTTCTTTTCCAGCACCATATTAGAATTACATAAAAAGTGACTAAAATGGCACTGACATTGGGTTTTTGTATATCAATTTCATGGTTGAAGGTTGAAACAATGACACATGACACTCGTACAAGTTCGCTCTACTAAACTAGTCCATAATCAGGTTATCGTGGGAGATTTGGCATAATTGTATATTGAAGAATCAGATCTTTGTATGACTTATGGTGTTGGAAAGAAAACTTAGAGTGCTCCCACAAGACCAAATTTCAGATCTTTGAAGGTAGTCATTTCAAAGATACAACAGCTTCAATATCAAGATCCAACAATCATGAAGAAAAAGGTGTGTTTTGTTTTTAAATTTGCATAAGTCTTGTTTAAAAAATCATTCTTAAGTAATTGAGAGGGCATATTGAAGCATATATATCATTATTTGGTTCCAATATGCCTTAAAATAAAAATGGATACTCCAAGTAAGAAACCAGAAATATCTACTATGACACATGAAGAAGAGGAAGAAATGTAACATGATATATCGAAATTATGCAACCAAATGCAACAAATTTTTCTCTTTCAAATAGTAACCAAAAATGAAATGGAAGTTAATATGAATGGTTTGAAAAATGGTTTAAAAGTAGACATGGAAGGTTTGAAGGATGGATTCAAAGAAGAGATGGAAGCAAAGATGGATGGTTTGAAGAATGTTTTAAAAGCATACATGGAAGCTTTGAAGGAAGGTTTGATAAAGTTGCTACAAGCCTAATGATTCCTAATGGAGAGAAGGTATTCCATGAAACTCATGATGAGAACAAATGTAATATTAATCATGATTTGAGAGACTTTAGCTTTGGATTGAAGAGAAACCACATTCGAAAGATCGATATGAGGAAGCTTGATGACAAGGATCTATTAACATGGATACTATTGATGGAGAAATATTTTGAGCTACATGATGTACAACACACACAAAGGTTATGCATTGAATATTTATATTTTGAACCCAATCAGTTTGTATGGTATTGATGGCTCTGTTCTCATAAGCCACTCATGACTTGGTCAATTTTTACAGAAGAAATAATAGCACATTATGAGGATATAAAGAGAAACACCTTCTTTAGCCAATTTATAAGTCTCAAACAATAGGGTTCAATGATGGAGCACATTGAGGACTTCTAAAAATTGAATACCAGGGTAACTAATATTTTAGAGGAACACAGGATTGATGTGCTCATAGGGAATATAAAGGGTAACATAGAAACATTACATTTTCCTCTATGAAATTGATTCATTTGAAAAGGCATTCAGTGTGGCAAGAAAAGTTAAAAGAAAAATTATGGAAGCAAGGAAGCCTACCTCCCACAACTATAAATATGGAAGTGTTGTTGATTCTAGCCTTCCACAACCTACAAGGTTGAAACAACAATAGTTGGAAGGAAAAAGAGAAAAAGGGATTTGTTATAGTTTTGATATAAAATACACTAAAGGTCATAAGTGTGTTTAGAATAAATTATTTTATGTAGATTGTGAAGAGGAGGAAGAAAAAGAAAAGGAAACATAAAAAAATAGGATATACACTAGGGACTAGACCCAAACAAAGAAGAAATGAATCCAACCATATGTTGTAATTCATATGCGAGAATTACCACTCCTTGAACTATGAAGATAGAAGGATATATTAAGAAGAAAAAGGTAATAGTGTTTATTTATTTAGGTAGTACACATAATTTTATTCATTGTAAGATACAAAAGGAATTGAACTATTTTCTATAGCCAACACCAGAGTGTCAAGTGATTCTTGCGAATGAAGGAACTATAAATAGATATGGAAAACTCCATAATATCAAGATAGCGATGGGGAAATATGTATTAAATACTCCAATTCTTTCCATTCAACTCATTGGTGGTGATTTTGTACCAGGAGTCTAATGGTTACAATATTGGGGATGATAGATTTCAATTTTCAAGAATTTTTCTTGAATTGTTTTTGGAAGGAAAGGAAATTGAATTAAGGCGTATTATAGGGAATCTAAGGAAGATGATCATCTCTAATAGCATGAAAAATATATTTAAGAAAGAAAAATGGGGGGTAATTGCACAATTATTCTCACTACAGGTTCAAACATTGAAATCATCTATTTCTTGAGATCTCCAAAAAGTCTTGGACAATAATTCCAAGCTATTTGAGACTCCCAATTGTCTCCCACCTATTCGTACTTATGATCATGTTATTCACTTGATCCCAAGAAGTGTTCTTCCAAACATTATGCCTTAGAGATATCCTTATGCCCAAAAGAGTGAAATTGAATATATGCTTGCAAAAATGGTAGAGGTTGGTATAATTCAACATAGTCAAAGTTCTTTCCTTTCTCCAGTAGTACTAGTGCACAAGAAGTATGGATCAAGTCAAATGTGTCCAGATTATAGGGAGCTCAATAAGATCAGTATTAAAGATAAATTTCCAATTCATGTCATTGATGAATTGTTGGATGAATTGAATGGAGCAATTTACATCACCCAAGTTCGATCTTTGTTAAGGATATCGTAAAATTATGATGAGGATTAAACACATTCTGAAAACAACATTCATAACTCATGAAGGTAATTATGAAATTTTGGTCATGTGCTTTTGTCTTACTAATGCACCTTCCACATTTCAATGTTTGATTAATTACATTTTCAAACCCTTCCTTAGAAAATATATTTTAGTATTTTTTGATGATATACTAATCTACCAATTCTTGGAACGATTATGTTCAACATGTCGACATGGTTATCAAACTATTGGAGAATAAAAAATTATATTCAAAATCCTCATAATGTTTCTTTGGAGTACAAGAGGTGGAATATTTGGGTCATATTATATCTCATGAGGATGTTGACGTAGACCCTAAAAAATTAATCCATTAAGGAATGAAAGACTTCCAAAAACCTAAAGCATCTTCAAGGATTTCTTGAGTTGACAAGATATTATCCCAAGTATGTTAAGAATTATGGGAGAATAAAAACACCTCTGACAACATTATTGAAGAAAGATGCATTTTCTTGCACTTTAGAAGTATCGAAGGTGTTTGAGTATCTTAAAAGTCAATGTTCCAAGCACTGGGATTAGCTACACTAGACTTCAAAAACACATTTATTGTAGAATGTGATGCCTTAGTAAATGGAATTGGTGTCTTTTTAATGAAAGAAGGAAGACACATTGCTTTTGAAATTTGTCCAATCGAGGGAAATTATTTACACAAACATATTTATGAGAAGGAAATGTTGGAAATACTACATGCACTAAAACAATGGTGACCTTACTTAATGAGAATGCATTTCAAGGTAAAAACATATCATGATAGTCTTAAGTACTTTTTGGAGCAAATATTATCTTTAGAAGAGTATAAAAAATGGGTCACAATGATGTTGGCTTATGACTTTGAAATCATCTACAAAAAAGGCAAAGAAAATGTTGTTACAGATGTACTCTCAAGAAATAATGATGATGTCGAAGCATTTCTCTATGTCATTTCTATTATCCAATCTGACTGTATAACTAAAGCAAGGGATGAATGAAAGTGTTGGGAATGGGATCCCCCAAGGAAATTTTTGGGGCTAAAAGCTCCTCGTTTGGCCAAATTTTGTAAGAAACTTGTAAAGACTCCACATTTTTATGGTCATAGAGCACGAAGGTGTTGAGTGTCATAAAGGGTTGTCCGCCCTTAGTTTTGTAAAGTAAAGTTGGCTGTAAAAGATCTACCCATGGTCCATGGACCATGGGATTATATAAAATGAGCTAAGCTCTAAGTAGTTTTAGAGTAAGGTAATGAAGAAGATAGTCATAGCTCTGATGTAAGAAGTCTAAGTTTCAGGTTGTAGTGTAGGTAGAGGCTCCGCAGCTGAGTACATAGAGGCCTAGGGTGGAAGTCCGCAGCTGAGTGCGCGGACCCCTATAGTTGTGTGCATAGGGTGGATAGAGTTTGTAATAGCTTGATGATAACAATAAAGAGAAGTATTCTACAAATTCTGTGCCTTTGTTCTGATTAATGCATCTTGTCATTTTGTGTATGAATTTCCTTTATAATGCTTACATGATGCACAAATGAATGCAATTATGTTGGGTAACTGAATGCAAGTAAGAACATCTGTTTACACGGTGCTAACTGTATGTATCTAATAAAATAAGTAATATTCTTAAGGTAACATGACAATCTATGCAGTACGTTGCCTTAGTAGCATGAAATTATCTGAATCAAAGGTTAGTGTTGTGTGAAGGCTAGCTTTACCCTTTCACGGAGGTATCGAAGGGAGGAATAAGGGGTTAGGAAGACAGAACCCTAGAACTTAACGACTTGCATGGAAACAGGAACAAAAAGAATAAACTGACATCACGACCATCTCAGGGTCTAGAAACATGGTTCCAGCATCCCCCCATACTGCTTCGGGTGAGACTTCAGTCTATGTTCTACACGCTGATGCCAAAAGGGTCAGTAGTGTAGGGATTTGTTTGGCTAACTAACGATAAACCTTGGCCAGGCCCCCTTCAAGCCAACAAATGCTTCCGTTGCTAGGATCGGAGTTTGCATAAGAGATATGTGATGTTGTGTCACTAGACTCCAGCTAAGAAAGAGATCGGAGATTGGTTGGATAGAAAGATCCACAAATTCACGACACAGGAAAATAGAGGTTCGTGCCTGACAAAGGAATAGTGGCCAGATAGGTACCTATATACATAAATATATGATATTTTCTTTTGTTCCTTTTCGGTTGAGATATATGAGTGGATCACGAAGCTAGAAGATAACCAAGGAAGGTGGAAACTTGACGATCCCACCGTGTGGACCTCGGAGCTAGTGCAGAGGTTGGAAGTATCAAAAGATAAGATCGCCTGCCTTGTCGATCATTAGCTCGATTGCGTCATAGGAGGATTTGTAATTGAATTGATGATTGACACCTCAGTCAGCTACAGTGAGGCAAAGCGATGATTTTTTAAAGGTCCATAAGGTAAGTACGTGAAATCTTTGAATACCTGGATTAAAATATTATTGTGCAGAAAATGGGTTATGCAGCTACCTTGATGTTTGGAGCTACGTGAAGAAGAAAAAATTACAGGAACAGGAAGAAAGGGTCTTGAATATAGTCCATTGGTTTCACCTAAATGAGGTGATGAAGAGGGGATAGCGCAGGCTTATCCGCGAAGTGTTGTTCAGTTGATAAGACAAGGATCCCCGCGACTGCCACCTCCACCCACCCCGCCTCCATCTTCACTACCATCATCTATGACTTCACCCATACCACCCCTACCTCTACCATAGTTCAGTATGGTGAATTTAGTGAAGTTGCCTTTCTTCAAAGGCTTGGGAAATGAGGACCCAAACCAATTCTAGTTCGTTGTGAAAGTTGTATGGAAGCTCAGGGCGTTACAGATGATAACATAAAGAAGGCAACACTGGTTAGTGCTCTGCAGGATTGCGTGCTAACCTAGTATATCAAGTACTCTAATGAGATCCCAAATGTTGGAGTGGCACACATCTAGACATCACTAAATAATTAATTTGGTAGGCCTAAATCTAAAGCACAATCTATTGTGGGGTTCAAGTAAATCACGATGCAACTAGGTGAGACACCTTGGGAACTATATCAGAGATTGAAGTGCAAAATACACATAGCTAACATGAACCTAAAGACAAACAACATTGTGAATGGTTTGTGGCTTCACTCTTACCACACCTAAGGGTTGTGTTGTCACAATAAAAGATAATGACTGCGGTCGAGGCCTTCGAAATTGCAATGTGGCTACATGAAACATCGATGCAAGATTCAAATCTGGGGGTTCAACAGATCCATGCGCAGTTGAAAAATCTTTTTCTTGTGATGCAAAGTTTGAAGCAGGAGAGAATAGTTCAACTAGAAGTGCGTGAGGAGGTATGGTGCCTAAAATGCAAGGATTAGGGGCATGGAAAAGACCATTGCTCAGTCTTTGCGAACTATTTGGTAGGAGGAGGGTCGATGCCTTTAAGGTCAAAAGCTCAGGTAGTTCCAAGTGTGGGGCCTGCATTGTGGTGTGCTATATGTGAGGTAGTAGGAAAACATTCCACGAATAACTACCATTTGTTGTAGCAGTTTATACAGACACTATAACAACTATTCTGCAACTTCTATAGTTTGGTAGGGCATGATGAGTGTAATTGCATAAGTTATGATCTAATGATGGATAGAACTCTTGCCTATAGGGTTCACGCATAAACACATCCCCCTGACCAGAGCGCGGGCATGGCGCAGACAAGCTTTCAGGGGTGCGAATGAGGCCATAGTAGAGGAGGACCCAGAAGAGGTCAGAGACAACTGATTTGCTACAATTGTAGAGGACGAGGACACTATGCCCACAATTGCACTAACCCAATCCATCTGTCATGCAAGTATTGCACTCTGTTTGATCATGAAACAGAAGAGTGTCCTACACTGATAGCAAGGATACATGACAAAGGGGTGCTACCACCTCAGCCGACTCAGAATCTGCAGATGATGAGGTTTGAGTCACGCGAAGAGGATGGGAATGTGAATATAGTGCACCAAAGTGGAATCATAATAGGAGATGATAAGGGGAAACAACCTAAAGACAGTACATGGGTTCACAAAGCTCCGGCGAAGGAGGCTGAATTTGATTTGGAGCATGCATGTGAAACATTCATGGAAGCAAAGAAGAGATTCGTTGGGGCCTCCACCTCAACGAGAAAGGATAATCCTGATCAAGAGATGGACCATTCTATGCTTACAACCTTCTCGGTGACTTGCATGAAGCTATTGTGTGATAGCAAGGCTAAGAAGGGGTTGCAAGAGCTCATCAATAGATGCGTCAGAAATAGTCCAGCTGAGCTGCGCATAGTATGAAGGCTTGGTAAACAGAAAACGAGAATGGGACAGAGATGAGATCGACCCCACGCATAGGAGAGTATGAGATGGACTAGGTTATCTTGGACTGGGGGTCAGAGGAAAACGTCTTGTCGAAGTAAACTTGGGAACGAATGGGGAGACCCATGCTGCAGTGGTCTCCAATTCCGCTAAGGATGGCCAATCGACAGAAGGTCATTTCCATGCGGTGGCTATAGTGGGTTGTTGTAGATAATGAAGGTGCAAGCGCGCTAGCTGACTTTGAAGTAATTGAAATTGTGGATGACAACAACCCCTACCCTGCACTCTTGGGAATTGATTGGGCTACTAATATGAATAGGGTAATCAATCTAAAGAAGCGAAAGATGATATTTGAGAAGAAATCACTCTGCATAATATTATCCCTAGATCTTGTCGAAGGATCATGCTATACTGAACCAGTCCATGATTATGAGAATGATGATGATCTGGACTATATCTATAAGATAAGAACGCGAGACCAAGATTGGGTGAATCCAACAGTGGATGGATGAATTACATGGGATCGCGAGAGTTCATGCACCTCGGAGTCTGATGAAGAATTAGAGCACTCGCAGAATCTGTTACATGAAGTAACTACGCTAAGCTGCAACATGATGACTCGGTCAATGTGTTGTGTGTCGTCAGAGGTAATAAATCTTCCCACTTATGATGGCCTGAATGATATAGATATCTTTTTGGATGCATTTGAGAGGTAAGTACCAGAAGAGTAATGATTCGAGGCATTGGACTAGGCACTGCGTGCTATGCCCGCAAGATGTTGGGGTATGCATAAAGGAATATTGGATGATTGGTGCGAATTTAGGCAAATGATGAGGACACACTTTAGGAAACTGAAGGAGCAAATAATAGACAAATATGATGGGAAAGATGACTCACACGTGCACTTGGCCAAATGGGCTCAAGCTTATGGAGAAAAGCCCTAACTTGAATGGTTGCACTTGTTTTGTCACACCTTGGATGTCGTCTAGATGAGCTGGTACATAGAAGCAAAGCTTCGCCATGGTACAGGTGAATGGGATATTCTGCACGAAGGGTTCATAATGACATTTAGTTTGGAAGACGGGTTTGACTATATTGATGAGGCATTACAAGAGGTGAAAGAAAAAATCTTTAGGATACTGCAGAATCCTTTAGACCTGATTCAACCTGAGTGGGCTACTCAGCTTAGTCACCCACTAGAATGTTATAACGTAATTGCTGAAGAAGAGGACGAGAATCCATGAAAAATTAACACCCCTGAAAAAGAAGGTCACCGCAAGCTTGAAGGACTGTAGGTTGAGAATCCTGATTTAATTGCACCGATGAGAACAAAATAGGTAAACATTGGCAGAGAGGCAGATCCCAAATTTGTGAAGCTTGGAGATTACTGGGATGCTGTGATGGTGGATAAGGTCATTGAATTAATCCATGAATAGCAGGATTTATTTCCTACCAAGTTGACAGATTTAAAAGGGATAATCGAGAACTTAGGTTTTAAGAAGATCACGTTCAAACCCGACACAAAGCCTATTAAGCAATGACCTTACAATCTCAATCCGAAGTATAAGGAGAAGGTCTGTGGAGAGCTAGACAAGATGCTCGCGGCAAGTATCATTGTGCCTATGGAATAATCTGAGTGGGTAAGCCTAATGGTGGTACAAGAAAAGAAGCAGAAGGATGAAATAAGGCTATGCGTCGATCTCACAAATTTAAATGACGCTTGCTACATGATCCTTTTCTAACTATGTTCATTGATGAAGTGTTGGACAATATAGGTGGCTAGGAAGCATATTCCTTCACTTATGAGTTCTCAGCCTACCACCAAATCAAAATCATGCTAGAGGATAGGATCAAGACAACCTTCACGATTAGGTGGGGTTGTTTTTAGTATACTATAATACCATTTGGATTAAAGAATGTGCCTGCAATTTTCTCATGCGTAGTCCTTGGTGCATTAAAGGAATTTACTCATAAGTTCCTCAAAGTATACTTTGATGACTTCATTGTATTTGGGTTCGTGAAATGCCATGTCGCCAATTTATGCCTGATGCTAGATACTTGTTGAAGATAAAAAATCATGCTCAATGTGAAGAAGTATCTATTTTCTGTTCCTTTTGGGACCTTGCTGGGTCATGTGGTTTGCAGACAAGGACTGATGGTGGATCCTGTGAAGATTGCGGTGATACTGAACTTGGAAATGCCAAGAAGTGTGAAGTAGTTGCACGCTACCCTAGAA
>APFE030470747.1:62022-84768 GCA_000404065.3 Pinus taeda | reverse complement strand
CTAATTTAATCAAAGATGTCTTCTTTTTATTTTTAGGGCTATTAGGAGGTGTGAGAAATTTTTCTTCTTTCCCTTTGCGTTTAGAGTGGTCATGGACGAGAGATTCTTCTACTACTTTGTCTTGTTTGGAGTGTGTTGAATTTTCATCTCTAATCTTCATCTCTATTTTTCTTAAATTCCCTATACATTTCCTCCACCATGGATCTTATGGTCATAAAACTATCCATGAAATGAGGGTCTGATTCCAAGGGACTTTCTTCTAACATTTTCCTCTTAGAATAGACTCTTCCAATTTCTGGGTTAGTTTCAGCCAACACTCCTTCTCCTAGTTTAAGCTTTGATCTAGTTAGCATTCAACAACAAAATCCAGCACAAGTTTGTTTAACCTTAGTAACCTAAAGCTCTGATACCACTAGATCTGGAATTTATCTAGGACAAAAAAATAGAGGTATTATAGACTCATGTGCATGGATGTGCCTATGTTACTTTATGCAATGGATCGATAAGATTGCTAGAATACATAGACACTGAGGCAATTAGAGGAAACATAATATTCAAAACATGCAATGCAGCAAGTTTAGTAAGGAGTTCACCCAATGCTCCTGGGCTACCTCTCCTAGTCCAGCCTTCTGTGGTGGCCTCTCTGTTATGTTTTCAGGCAGGGTTTTTACAACAGTGAGCTCAATTCGAGTCTCACTAAATAGATAAAAGTCAGTAGGAATGGAGTGCACAGACTCTCCTTACTGAAACTCAACCTTGGATGGTCACAATAGTATGACAGGCCTACGCCAAGGAGTTTGCTTGAATCTCTCAAGCCTTCTATGGAGTACTCAGACTCTCTCACTCTCTCTGGCTCTATAGGGCTCAATGTTGCATTCAGGTCAGCTCGGCTTCTACTCTCTATTCTATGGTCTTAGCTTTCGGTGTATAGCTAACTCTTGTCACTGCCTCTTTCTGTCTCTATCTGCCTTTACTTTGTCTCTGTCAGTTTGTAGCTTTAAAGCCCATCTGTTCTTTAACTATTTGTTTCCGCTTCTTGGCCTTCCGGTTTCCCGACCCCTGTCTATTCGAATTCCTCTGCTCTGTGTCATCATCACTGGGTAACGCATCGCAGGGAGGTGGCCACCTGTTTCCTAACGAACTGGGTTTTAGATTCCTTGAATCATATTTGAATGGCCGTTAATTATATTTGCTTCAAGATTGCCTGCAAAACACGAATTGTTTGCCAACTCATCATCCACGTCGGACTTCAAATCCCCTGTAATATTGTTTTTTGACTTTTCAAATCTGGTCATTTGTCAGGATGCACCTCCACCATTGATCTAGGCCCCCTAGATCCTATGGTCATCATTCAGATCGGGCGGGCAAGTTGGATAACGTTTACCCATCCGATGCAGGTGATTTTCTCTCTCATCCATCAGATGTGTGTCACTCGATGTGTGGCATCGGGAAAGACTCCGTCAAAACTGCTTACCGCCTCGAGGCCTTCTGATATCCTACTGGTTTGTGGAATCCCACGCTACGAAACTAAATGCTTTACTTTTCTGCATTTCATAGCAATTTCGGGTCCGGGTGCTTCGAGGCTTTCCTTCACTGAGGGGGACACCCTGCGATACATGATTAGTGCTAATCACATATCAAAAACAACCCCCATTTCTTGATTTGGTCTCCGGTTTCACCAATTTGTGCCAGTGTGGGTTAGCATGGGCCAATGGTCTGCGCGCTCGACTGAGGGTCCTCGTTGCTCCACTCTGGACACAAATGCAACTGTTACGAGGATTCCTTCTGATAGCTTGATTTTTCTAGGACTTGAATCTTTTTGGCATAATTTGAAATAGTCATGAAAAATTAGAGAGTGTTTAGGATCTGATTCGGATCAAAGGGGGTAGTGAATCATTATTCCTTAGAAATTAGCACTTTTAAATATTTTCAGTGCATTAGTTAATCTTCAATTATTATCAATGTTTATGCAGTGATAAGAATAAATAAAAGAACATAGTAGGCATAAGAATTTTAGGTGGAAAACCCCCTCCGGGTCAAAAAGCACCAAACACTTTTTCTAATAAATTCTTTAATCTTTAGCCCTGTTGTACTACAAAACAACCCCCCCATTTATAACAAACAATAGCTAGGGTTAGAGTTATAAATGGGGACCCTTTTAATTTTTTAGGCTTAGGATAGTTAAACCATAACTCTAAGAAAATACCTAGCAAAACCTTCCAAAACTAACTAAGGATTAAATCCATATCGCAAATCGCACTTTTCGCAAGTCTCCTGCTGCGATAACATCACCTTGTCATTTCACAATCGCATTTCTCACTTCGCATAGTTTGCAAGAAACTTAACCATGCCATTAGAACAACCACAAACTATTTTCGAAATGAGATATTGTGATCTTCGTAATCACATTTCACTTAATGCATCCAATAGCACTATACTGTATCCCTTTTAAGACCATGTTGCATGATTAAGAGCAGTAAAACGTGTGGAATAATTATGTTTTAAATACCAAAACAAACGAGTTGACAATTTATTAAATATTTAGCAGCCCAAGGAAGGATAATCAATTTCTAGGTTATGGATAGTTATAATCGAGTATCTCATTAAAACCTTTCTCATGAACCAAAGTCATTTCACAAAAGATTTCAATCCTAATTACTAGATATCGTCTATGCTGATATATCTTGTCTAATTCAGGAAAGTGACAAAAGACATGTCACTACAAAAGGTGATGCAGAAACATAGCAAAAAGACCATTGTTGAAGCTGAGTTTACAGATATGGCTACTATCTTGGCTGATACAGTTTGTGATGCTCCTAGAGGTGCAACAACTTGGGAAGTAATTTACAATAGGCTGGAGGACGAGTGTCCTAAAATCACTGTTATGAGAGCAACCACTGACTCAAAAGGCATTCAAAACTTCAATGTAGAGATGCTTCCTGTTCATTCCTTCATAGGGTAGGAGCAAGGGGTAAAATCCTCCCCTATACAGATATGATTAGGTGGGTGATTGAAAACCTTATCATTGAAGATAGGCAATTCAAGAATTCAGGGATGGAGCTCATAGGGTTGTTCATAGCAAATGATCTGAAGAAGATGTACCACATACCTGATCCGCAGGATATCTACGACAACACATTTGTGGCTAACTTCAGAAAAAAGAACCCAAACCCCTTCAAGCTAATTCAAGGTTGGAGGGTGTTGGATAACAAGTTCAAGTATGAAAAATTGGGTATGTATGCTATAGCCTCTTTGGAAAACCCCTACAGCTATGCAGCAACCATGTTATGTAGATTGTATGGGCTACCCAATAATACTAAGTTTTCAATAGAATGGATTCCCCTTATTGATGCTTGTGTTAATTCCCACATCATGAATTGGCCTTCCATCCTATTTGACAACCTAGCCACCACCATTGTCGAATATCGGCAGAAGAAAACCTCCTTTTCAGATAACCTCCCTCCCTTCTATTTTAGTGCCTACATTATGGATGCTATTTGTTTTTGCATGACATTTCCAACCATGGGTTGGAAATGAACCTTATAAGATCCTTACCCAATCCATCCCAGTCATAAACAAATATGGGAATCACATTACATACCTCACTTCTATAAGATATTCCATGAAGTTGTGTTGCCCCTACATCAAATGATTGTCAATAAGAAAGCCCCTAGGTATTCCCAAGAAGCTGCAACATTCCTGCTTATTGTCGGCAAGTATATTATTTAAATGTGGTTCAACTATATTAGGGTTTTTGGTAGCACAACTCATCCACATTTCCTTCCTTTATATGTTTCTGATAAGTTATTAATAAGAGAGATTGCCTACCAGACTGTTGGAAAGGACCAAACTAAAGTACTTAAAGACGACAAGAAGTCATTATGGCCTATTTTCCCTGTCAAATGCGGTTCTTTTGCTTGAGGCAATTTTGGTCATGCCACAAAGGAATCAGCACATATGGAAGCCTTAAGGCTTCATACATTTCCTAAGAGGTAATTTGATCCAAACAAAGGGTCATATAATGTCATTACTGGAGTAAAACTCAAGCCATACAATCATGATGATAATTATTTTGAGGATTTGTTACAGTTAGCCATATCCTTCGAACAAACGTTTGAATGGGAAAAAGTGAATCTGAAACCTGAATATTTTCAAATATTTTAGGAATTCAGAGATGAGAGGCTCTGGGTGATCCCAATGCATCTATTAAAACTTGAGGATAAGTCTACTACAAGTCCCACTTTTGATAGTGGAGGTCATAACACTTAAATAGACTCTTAGGTAAACACTGAGAAGACACGAGACACAGGGAAACCCCAAGACACTGAAAACACAACTGAGTCCAGCAGGAAGTCAGCTGAGGAGCAAGTGATGAGCACCCTGACTATAGAAATTGGTTCAGAGTCCAAAGGCAGTAGTTTAGAGCAGGAGCGGGATTAGTTTAATCAGAAATTGCAAGGCACTCCCAAAGCTTCAAATGCCCAAGAAAGAGAGGAATGAAAAAATCCTTCGCATGTTCATAAAGATACAGAGCCCAAGTCTATCAATGAACAATCTACACCTATGGAGGAACAAGAAACAACGTCCAAGCATACTGAAATTATCCCTACTCTACCCACATCAGAAATTGTTCTGAAAGTAATTGAAAACCTCCACTTGATGTGTTCTATAGCCCTCTTCATAAGGCTGTAGTTAGAAGGAAGAGAAAAACGAGAAGGGTATATGCACCTGAATTCCCACCTAGAAACAATCCCATGGACATTGTCTGGAAGGACATTCCTTTCAATCTGGCTGAGAACATGACTAGACTATCAGAATTCACCGGAGCATATGCATCGACCTCTATGGACAAGGCTACTGAGGTCTCTACCTTACTAAGGGAGAAAGAGGAGAGAATTGTGCAGCTCGAACAAGAGCTCGAGGTAGAGAAAACAAGTGCAAGTAGGTAGGTCGTAGAGTGACTGATGCAATTGCAGGAAAATATGGAGGTCCTAAAAATAAGCCATGAGGCAGATATATCAACCAAAAATATGCAAGTCCAGGAAATGCAGCAATCCATGGAAAGATACAACGACGTTCCCACTACTGAGGAGTTCATCAAAGAGATCGTGGAATTAAATTCCCTTATGGTGAAACATCAAGAGTATTGCTGCCAAAAAATGTCACACATTACTCCCTATCTGACTACGAGTGACCAACTGACAGATAAGGAAATCAACCAGAGAAAGGAGTTTAATGATTTAAACACCAAAATTTCTGAGTTCATCGAGAGGAAGGAAACAGAAGATGGAGAGAAAGCCAATCTACCAGATATTGAAGAAACTCATAAAGACATTCTCTTCATATATTGGGATGCCAGAATCAAATAGGTTGAGGGCAGCTGGAGTATCAAAGAACATCATCAAAGCAGTGACTCACATCCTATTCGCCACCAATATCATCAAAGAAGGCAATACAAAAGAAATGCCCGATTTTACAGCTCTATATAAAGACTGGCGAGAAAAGGCAGGGAGTCAAAGAGAGGAAATTACAAAACTGACCATGACCAACTAGGAGTCGTATTGGCAGTATCTAGTTAAACCACATAGCCAGATTATGACTCTCAACTGTTCCCTTCACACTACTCAAATGACAGCTTAGGACTCATTTTGGGCCACCTCCTCAAATTCAACCAATGACCAATATTTGTGATTTAAAGGACAAGCTAGCACACAACAAGTCATCATCTTATTTTTGTTTATTTATCCTTTGTTTATTTTTGGAGTTAGTTACCTAGTTAGGAGGAAGGTTGTTTGAAACCTCCTCAAATTTTGTATAATCTATTTTTTCACATTTAGTTAGAATAGTATTTATAGCCTTTTCATGCATTTATAAAAGGGTCCAGAATTTTATCAAAAACATTTGAAAATAATGCACTATTGTAAGTTTGTGAACTTTTTGGTGAAATTATGAAACATGATCACTTCTTTTAGATATCGGACTAATTTCCTTTGTTGATGCACTTTTGTATTCTTGGGAGACAATTTGATTTGAAGAAAGAAGTTAGTCTATTTCATTTGTCAAATGAGTAGGACTTCACACATATGGTACTATTATCGTGTCTTATTGATTCTGTTTACATTTAATTAATGGAAAAACCTTACTTTCCTGAATTATATGTGATATTTATTGTTTCTTTTAAGCGTTAATTGCACTTTTGTATGAAGCCTAGCTGAAGTTATGATTTTCATATATAACTCATCATATATGTGATATATTTTATAAATTCCTTTGACTAACTATTTAGTCAAAGAAATTATCTTTTACATTATCATCTCCGTTGAGTTGTGTTCAATCTTCATTATCACATGCTAAATAGATATCCTTGTAGATTGCATATCACACAAGAACACTTGGGTTTATATTAGAATAAGTTAGTTAGAGAAATTTCATTGTAGAATAGGTCACTTAGATTATCATTATTCTATTGCAAAGCACTCATAAACCACCCACTCTCATTGTAAAACTCACTCTGGGAAATTGGTCCCATTACCCCTAGTCGAAGCCACCACTTTAAATGGAAAAGGAGTTGTCTTAGGGTCCGGATCGGGTGGTTATCCCCCATGTTTCGGCAGTAGAATTTTAAGGCCGCAAAATTTTGGCACTAGAAGGAGGGAATTCAACTGTGAATGGTAGATTAAGCTAAAATTTATTTGAAAAGCATTCATAAGGGTCAAAGCCCCTCCACCATTTCTACACCTTCTCAAACTCATTCAAAATCTCGTGAATGGAAGTCTGAACTTATAGAAACATCTCCTTCATCTCCTGAAGTAGTAAGACAAACACCTTCTCCGAATTATACTCCTAAGTCTCTCGGAGTTCATTCTTTCATACAAAAATTGGAACAGATATCCATTTATGTAGAAAAACCATAGAGACCCGAAGTATTTGAAGAAAGTGTTACCTCCTTACTACAACAAATTGGTTTATTGACTAGACTGCAAAGTGAGAGACTTGGGGTTACCCCTTTCGAGTTCCCCATTCCTCCATGACATAGGAAAGTCACTTCATCAACACCTAAATCAGATATTAGCAAGATCACATCACCTTTCCATCCATTTACTCCTCCATCCACTTCTATTCAATCCATGTCTTCTCAAATATCCACTTCTCTAATTAGTACTACAATTATCAGTACTAATCCAGTAGTAAGTTCTTCACCATCTATACCTACTTTTGGATTGAACTTCCCATTTTCTCAATCCCCAACTCAAGTTATGGCTAATCAACCTTGGACAAATCCTGGTGATGTCCTAGTTGCAAATCCAAATGCACTCCCAGCAAACCCAAAATAATGGCTACCTAGGTATAATCCTGACGATGCTCTCCCAGCCGAAGAACATCTAAATAATTTTATGTTAGCCATGGATCTCAATGGGGTTGCACATGAATATGTTGTAATCAAACTGTTTCCTTATACTTTCTAAGGATTTTCTAGGTCTTGGTATTGTTCCCTCCTAGCAAGTTCAATTAAGGTCTGGGATACTTTTCAAGAAGTATTTCTTGCCAAATTTGGTGATGATAGGACCATAGCATCCCTGATCAATGATCTTTCTAATTTTAAAGCTAATCCAGATAAGAAGATCAAACATTTAAACTCTAGATTTAACAAATTGCTAAAAAAAATCCCAGCTGCCTCTAAACCTGTTGTAGATGTAAAAATAGAATGGTATATATCATCTCTTCCTTCTAATATTGCAATTTTTGTAGATAGAGCCAATAAGGCTACCCTTGTAGAAAACATGAAAGAAGTCATGTCTGTAGAAAGAAGAATCATAGATTTGGAAAAAAGATCCCAAATAGATGAAAGGAAGACCAAAAAAGTAACATTTAAGGATGACTCTAAGAAGAAATCTTAAAAGGGCCCTTTCGATCTTGAAGGCCTTCAGAAAGTGTTAAAAATCATGTTTAACGAGATGGTCAAAATTAAAAAACAAGTCGTAGAATCCTTTGCTCCTAAGAAATCTTTTCGATCATTCAAAAGGAACCCTTCTTCTACATCACAACCCCCAAACACCATTTGAAATGCTGAATCTGACCAAGAAGTAGAAGAAGATTCGCCAAATGAAGAGGAAGTTGAAACAGAAGAAGAAATTGAACTAAACGGGAAGTGGGATTTTACTCTCCCAACTAAAGAAAAGGCACAAGCAATGCTAGTGACTACAAGAAGAAAAAATTCTCCTGACATGTCTATCACAAATCACAAGAAAAAGGTTGCTACTCCTGCAAAGGAGAAAACAATAGCGAAGAAATCTAATACTATCCAAACAGATCCTATCCCTCCAGATTCCCCAAATGCCTCAAAAACATTGGTAATCTCAAATACAGTCGAATACAATATAGTGGAAGACATGAAAAAGACTAGAGCTAACAACTCACTGAATGAGCTCACTAAACTCAAACAACAACAGAAGATTTTATTAAGGGAGTTGAAAGAAGTTCCAGTATCTCCTCTGGCATTGGCTATAGTTACTCAAGCTACCTACAATATGGGAAAACTTCCTTCATCATCAAACTAAGTAGATCCTTCAGATCTAGTTCTGATTGGTGATAGGTCTATTTCTCATGTTCCTCCATTTCGTCTCACTAGTGAAATTTTCAATAGGAACGTTCACAACTGCCTTGCTGATTCAGGAGCCTCCTCAAATATAATGCCAAGAACTGTGTGTACCAAATTGAACATTACACCTCAAAAATTTGTAGTGCACATAGTTTAGTTAGATAGGAAAAAAGTCGAGGTGATTGGAGAAATCACATCAGTTTCAATTAGGCTTTCCTCTAATCCAAAAGTTTCACAAATAATTGATATTCTGGTGGCTGATATCCTTGAATTTTATGGTTTAATTCTCTGTATGGTTTTGTCTGAAAAGTTGCATGGTTATTTCGCAACTAATTGGTCTCACATGTGGTTGCCACATAATGGCAAACCTAACCAAATCAGGGTAGACCGAGAGAAATTCATGAAATATATGGTCACCAAACACAAGGGAAGCAACGAACCTATTGATTTCACTAATAATATCATTGGAAATTACTCAGCCGAGTCCTCTTTAGGATCCTTTAATGCTCAGAGGCCTCCCTTTTTAGATAATGTTGTAGTCTCTCAAATCGAAATTTTTTCACAAATGGATCCTTCCAAATGTATAAATTTAGAAAACCATGCTGGCCTGCAGACTTGAATTCCAGTGCACTAACAATGTCGAGGAATATGAAGCACTAATCCAAGGACTGTATAAGGCCATCGGTCTTAATGTCAAATACCTAAAAGTCTACAATGATTTGGAGATAATTGTGAAAGATGTGAGAAATACAATCCATTGTGTCTATAGGCACCTTAAACACTATCAATGTTTAGCTCAAAAATTGACTTCTCATTTTTTTTCTTTCAACATATCTTCAGTCCCTAGATTACAAAACGTAAGTGCTGACTTACTTGCTAATGTCTAATATAGGCTTATGCCCTCATAATACTTTATTCCAGATAGATTTTCAATATAATTAATATTTAGGCCATCAATTCTGTTAGTTCCAGTCTTCGCAGCCTGTCACCAGGGATCAACATGAGCTCTTACTATGTCTGGTTTTGTTAGATGTTTTTCACATGATTTTCAGCACAAAACATGTCACAAGTGTGACCATCAGAAGAAGTTTGGAAAAATACTTCCAACAGTATATTACACTCCCATAACCGGTTTATAGATTAGAAGGTATGATCGAAATGAATGAGTGATTCTTGGTTATGCATGTTTTGAGGTCAGTTGCTACACACAATGACACGTTTAGTACAAAATCTATTTCTAAAATAATGGAAAGGAATTTTTCAAAAGTGAAAGAGGCTTTTGTTCATCACATACTAAATAAAAAAAACCTCATTCATTTTATGCACAGGTGCTACTATGTGGGAGATATACAGTGATATTTGGAGCTTACATTAAAACAAAGAAAATTTTTCATATTTTTTACTGTTTTAATCATTTTAGTACAGGGCCATTTTACAACAGATGGAAAGTAATTTTGCAAAAACCAAGGAGGATTTTGTTAAGAACGAGCCATATAACAAAAAATTATTTCAGTTTATTCATAGGTGTCATGAATTGGGAAATGTGACTAGATCTTTACAGCTCATTTTCACAGATTTAAATTTTTAATGATTTTTTGTTTTAGAGATGGTTTTGTGGAACATATTGCGAGCAACTGGAAATGAATTTCCCAGATTCGAGAGAGTTTTTTCTCGAACATGACCTTATCTACAAAAAAGTATTTTATTTTTGTAACAAGTGCTATGTTTGAGGAGATACGAGGTCATCTTCAACACCTATTTTCAGAAATTCGGCCCAAGTTTAATGTAACTGATTCTATTTTGAAGAAAATGGTTGAGCTCAATCCCTTAGTACAAGGATGAGAAAATGTATATATTTTATGAATTTCATAGTGTAGGGGTTGGATTTTGGTAGAAGGTTGGACTCTTGAGAAATCCTTGAGCTTCATTGTACACTCATATCAGTATTTTGGCTAAGGAATTGAGACTAGGACTTGCAGTAGTCTTTGGGATCCCTGTGGCATTTGTTTTGGTACAGTGCTTTCTTATGCCTTTGTGAATTTATTCATGTGTTATATGTATATCATTTCTCTTTATTTATTCTCAGATAAGCAAACAAGAGTGTAAGTAGAATACATTGAAAAGTGCAATGCTCTACTTGAAGTTTGCTTTAGTCTTTTGATGTTTTACACTGGTTGGAGAGGATCCATGGTTTTTCCTGCCCTCTTCAACTCCTCCTCTGTCTGAATCCATCCATCTCACTTGATTTAGAGTGCCAAATTTAGTTTCCTACCTTGCCCCATCGAGATCCCTGCAGGACTGTGCCTCATTCCCCGCACCTCAAAATCCGCCTTCTCATCTGAGCCAACAATTCATCAATTCATTCAAAAACCTCTTGCACACATATACCTAGCCTAAGATCAGCAATCAAATTCAGTCATCTCAAGCCTTTAGTGAGCATAATTAGCTGAGATTGACCTGGAGAGAGCCCTCTCCTGACCTGGTAGGGCTAGCTACCAAGTTGAGCACGGTTTGATGTTGGCCCTGGATCCTACCTTTTCAACCTGAGGTAAATTTAGGCTCTAACATAGTGGTGACCATACTGGCGAAGAAAATTTTATTTGTTTGTTAGTGTTCTTTGTTTTATAGACTACAGACGGAGCCTCAAGTTAGCCAGGTAGCCTTTGAAACGCTCTTGCTTTGCATTAGCGAAAGTAGATAAAAGTTGCTTCAGTCAATCTCCGATCTAGTCTTATGAATTGAACATCTGACTTGCAAATTGCCCCAGTACAATTTTGTAATCAAGTTCAGATCTGATTGCTGATGGTGGACAACAGTCAGACACATATGAAGGCTGAAATCATCTACCTGGCGACTCCACTGTTCGATGTCCTGAGTTTCAAAGTATTGATGGTGGCTCCACTAGCTAAATGAAGGACTCATATGTTGCTTCTATTTGTTCAAGGTATTCATGTATCGATTTTTCTAATCTTCCTGATTTTTCTAATCTTCCTGGTTTTCCTAATCAATTACCAAAGGATGCATACATTTTGAGTAATGGCCCTAAATTCAATGGGGAAGATCTGACTTTGACTCTAGAACATATAGAAAAATTTAAAACATTTGTGGACATTCTTAGAGTTAAAAAGGAAGATGTCTTCATCAAATTGTTCTTTGATTTGTTTCAAGGAAAATGTATAAAATGGATTGAAGGTTTTCCTATCAGATCTATTAAGTCCTTTACATATTCTTGGCATATCTTTCTTGAATCATGGATGGAGAAAGAGGAAGAATTCAAAATAGAGGTGCCCTCTATTCAAGGTTTTAGAGAATGGGAAGATATGTGCACAGATGATGAGGTAGATGAGAACTTTGCTTCATCTCTTTCTTCTTATCTGAAATCCTATCGATGTAGCCATGAAGTTAAGCTCAATTTTTTGCAAGAGTTTGCCATCAAAATTGAAGGAGATCTAATTGAATTGGAGACCCAAATACAGTCCTAGAATCTAGACTGTGGAGTCCCATTCTTTGGGGACCTTTTTCAGCAGAAGGAACAAAAGGTAAGGCTTCCCGTGGATATTTGTACTGATAGTTTCCAGATGGAAGCATGTATTGAGGAGTTGGGGTAGCAAACAAAGTCTGGTTTTTTTTTATCCTACTGCAATGTACATGGAAAACAATTTCAGTTTAAATGATAGATCAAATTGTCTTTTACACAACCAGACTCATTATGTGCATATATGGCTGTCAACATTTACATTTGTGTCCCAGTTGAAGCACTTCCAAGCAGCAGCCTTGTCACAGTTACTTGATTGGTTGATCTGGCATTACAATGTTACCTGATATATTGGTTTTGCAGCAAAGTAGGGTATATTTGTAAATAAATAAGCTACCAAAGGCAAAATTTCAGTTTCCAATATTTGTTTATGTACATGTTGCAGTATGTATATGTTTTTGGATTGGTATGAGTTGTTTTTGGTTTGCAGTTGTTTGAATCTGTTACCCAATGGAAGAGGCACTATCTACTTTCCAGAGATCTGTAGTTCTTGGCACCTCCAAAGAGCTGCCATTCCCAATGGAGCCGATGTTATTTCTAGTCTTCGCAGCTTGTCACTAGGGATCAACATGAGCTCTTACTATGTCTGGTTTTGTTAGATGTTTTGCACATGATGTTCAGCACAAAATATGTCAAAAGTGTGTCCATCAGAATAAGCTCAGAAAAATCTTTCCAACGATATATCACACTCCCATAACCGGTTTATAGATTAGAAGGTATGATTGAAATGAATGAGTGATTCTTGCTTATGCATGTTTTGAGGTCAGTTGCTGCACACAATGACAAGTTTAGTACATAATTAGTTTCTAAAAGAATGGTAAGAAATTTTTCAAAATTGAAAGAGGTTTTGTTCATCACATACCAAATAACAAAAACCTCCTTCAGTTTATGCACAGGTGCTACTATGTGGGAGATATACAGTGATATTTGGAGCTTACATTAAAACAAAGCAAATTTTTCATATTTTTTACTGTTTTAGTCATTTTAGTGCAGGGCCATTTTACAACAAATGGAAAGTAATTTTTCCAAACCCAAGGATATTTTTGTTAAGCACGAGCCATATAACAAAAAAATCTTTCATTTTATTCAAAGGTGTCATGAATTGGGAAATGTGACTAGATCTTTACAGCTCATTTTCACAGATTTAAATTTTTAATGATTTTCTTTTTTAGAGATGATTTTGTGGAACATATTACGAGTAACTACAAACCAATTTCCCAAATTTGAGAGAGTTTTTTCTCGAACATGACCTTATCTACAAAACCTCTTTTAGTTTTGTAACAGGTGCTATGGTTTAGGAGATACAAGGTCATTTTCAACACCTATTTTCATAAATTCGGCCCAAATTTAATGTAACTGATTCTGTTTTGAAGGAAATGGTTGAGCTCAATCCCTTAGTACAAGGATGAGAAAATGTATATATTTTATGAATTTCATAGTGTAGGGGTTTGATTTTGGTCGAAGGTTGGACTCTTGAGAAAGCCTTGAGCTTCATTGTACACTCATATCAATATTTTGGCTGAGGAATTGAGACCAGGATTTGCAGTACTCTTTGGGATCCCTGTGGAATTTGTTTTGGTAGAGTGATTTCTTATATATTTGTGAATTTATTCATGTGTTATATGTATCATTTCTCTTTATTTCTTCTCAGCTAAACAAACAAGAGTGTAAGTAGAATATATTGAAAAGTGCAGTGCCCTACTTGAAGTTTGCTTTAGTCTTTTGATGTTTTCCACTATTTGGAGAGGATCCATGGTTTCTCTTGCCCTCTTCAACTCCTCCTCTGTCTAAATCCATCCATCTCACTTGATTTAGAGTGCCAAATTTAGTTTCCTACCTTGCCCCATCGAGATCCCTGCAGGACTGTGCCTCATTCCCCACACCCCAAAATCCGCCTTCTCATCTAACCCAACAATTCATCAATTCATTCAAAAACCTCTTGCACACATATATCTATCCTAAGATCAGTAATGAAATTCAGTCATCTCAAGCCTTTAGTGAGCATAATTAGCTGAGATTGACCTAGAGAGAGCCCTCTCCTGACCTGGTAGGGCTAGCTGCTAGGTTGAGCATGGTTTGATGTTGGCACCAGATCCTACCTTTTCGGCCTGAGGTAAATCTAGGCTCTAAAAAACTCCTGACAATGTAACAAATTGGAGAGTATTCAACAATGATGCAGATATAGTTAATTTCCTTACATTAGAAGGATCATATGAAGAATATATCATAGATGAACATCACCACAATCTAGAAACCAAACTTAATCATGATCATAACCCAATCCCAAATTGTGTAGTTAAAATGGAATATCTTTATGATCTAAAGGATAGATTTAAGAAAATTACTAACTCCAAAAATCAAAGTTCTACTTTTAGATTTGAAGTAGTAAACCTAGAATCAAACAAAAAACCTCAAAATGTCAACCCAGGTCTAGGCCTATCATCTGAAGAAAGAGTATCATTCATCAGGTTATTGAAGACATATAAAGGTGTTTTTTCTTGGGATTATATAGACTCAAAACTTATGATGTCTACATAATTCAACATACCATACCCATGACTTTGTAAAAGAATTTGTCCCATATTTTCCACAAATTGTTCTACGCCTTCAAGTAATGATAAGAAAAAATGTAGTTTTCAGATGGAACAAGGATGAAAGAGAGTCATTTGAGTTGATTAAAAAAGCCATTATTAATGGTCCCTCATTGACAACCCCAGACTTTCTCATACATTTTGTATTATATACTTTTTCATATGATATATCATATGCAACAGTTTTGACACAGCTGAACGATGAAAATATCGAGGCACCCATCTCCTTTTTCAGTTCTAAGGTGCTGAATTAAATTATTCAGCTATAGAGAAACAAGAATTTTCTTTTCTTAAAACTTTGAAACATTTGATACCTTTTCTTCTTAAATCCTATAAAAACATATTTGTACCCTACCCTGCAGTAAGATAACTATTGATCCAAAGAGAAGTAGGGGAGAAAAGAGTTAATTGGGTAACTACACTCCAAGAATATGATGTAGAAATCCAGCCATCTAAAATTGTCAAGGGCCAAGGTTTTTGCAGGATGTTAACAGGAGCTTCCCAGTTACCACCAAAAGAAGATCAAGGTAATGAATTACAAATATTAGAGGTAAGCCTCAATGAGACGCAACCACAATATGTTGATTTGCAATTTTATCTAAAAATGGATATGCTCCTATGCATCTTAATTACAACACAAAGAGAGTGTTAATATTGAAATCAAATCAGTATGAGCTATTCAATGATGTATTTTTTAGGAAGAATTATGATTTAGTATTGCTGAGATGCCTAAAGAAACTTGAAGCCGAAAAGGTCATGTAGGAATTACATGATGACCAGCTGGAGAACATTTTGGAGGAAATACAACAACTCACAAAATCCTATATGTAGGGTATTATTGGCCAAGGGTATTAAAAAATGCACATGAATATGAAAGCAATTGCAAAACTTGTCAAACCACATCCAGAAAAGAAATAAATCCATCATTTCCTTTATAGCCAGTTAACATCCAACAACCATTCGAACAATGGGGATTAGACATAATTGGTGATATTGTTCATAACTCTTCCAAGCAGCATAGGTACATCCTTATAGCTACTGATTACTTTACTAAGTGGGTAGAAGTTGTCCCATTAAAGATAGCTAATACAAAAAATATTATAGACTTCATTGATCAGTACATAATTACCAAGTTTGGCTTAGCCTCGACTTTAATGTTTGACAATGCATCTTACTTTTTTGGAAATACAATGGTAGAATTTTCTCTTAAGCGAGGTTTCAAGTTGAAATATTCAGCCAATTATTATCCTCAAGGAAATGAATTAGCAGAATCAACAAAAAATAACCCCATTAGAATTATCAAAAGGACTATCGATTAAAATCACATGAATTGGCACAAAGAATTAACATTTTCTCTATGGGAAGATATGATTACTTAGAAAGCCTCTATTGTTTCTTCTCCTTTCACTTTAGTTTATGGAAAACAAGATTTTCTTCCCACAAATGTAACAATCCCATCTCTTGCCCTAGCACAATTTATAGATGAAAACCCTTCATCTTGTCTTTAGGCTAGACAATTTCAAATTCTCAAGCTTGAAGAAGAAAGAGAAAAGGCTAAAGCAACCCACTTCCATCATTAAAAATTAGTCAAAGCTTATTTTGACACAACTTGTGCCAGTCATAAAAATCTTGAAGTATGTGACTTGGTTCTGAAATGGGACAAAGCACACGAGGAAAAGGGTAGGCATACCAAATTCCAAAGCCTATGGCTTGCCCCTTTTTAGATCAATGAAAAAATTGAACAATCAATGTTTCTTCTACAAGACTTGTCAAGCAAGAAGGATTCTTTGCCCGTCAATGGGAAAATTTTGAAAAAGTACTTCTCCTAGGAGATAACCTCTTCCAATTTTGTAACATATTGCTTTCTAGGAAAATAATGGTTAACTAGTATTTATTTTTGGCTTTTCAAAATAAACTCTTTGATAACATTTGTGTTTTTTCGATTTTATAAGAAAGTAAGAGTTAAAAGGAATAATTAGGACATTTGAGTACTAAAGTAAACTTCATTTCTTTGGAATAACTTGACGTTGCTCAAAATATTTATTGTCTGAACAAGCTCTTATAGAATATGAAGGTTTTGTTATTTGTCAAGAAAAGAATCTTTAACCTAGTAAGCACTTGCTACAGATTAGTATCTTAAAAAACTCTGTCATTATCACCCAAAACTCCCAAAAGAGCCAATGATCCACCCCATATGTTAAACATTTTCCTTTTTTAGAGTGTAATTCTAAAATATATAAACTTAAAAGATAAAAAGTCTCATTACGAGCTTGTTTACCATGTCCATAGGGAAGTGATTTAAAACTGATATTACCATTACTGCATATCAAACAAGATAATAGCTAATTGTCTCCTCGATTAGAAGACAAGGGTTCTCATAAGTGCCAGCTTGTTTAGTTTAGTTACAACCAGTGAATGCCATTGTCACTAGTAGGTAACCACGCCTAGACAATGGCTTTTAAGAAAAAATATTACATTCAAAAGGCAAAAAAAGGGACAAGGTCCAAGTGAGATTCAATCCAAGTGAATATCATTTTGAAATTTGAAAATTCAATTAGATGTGATAATGAATCATTGTTGGTTAAAAGATAACCCTGTTGAGGCTATGAACGTCTGCTTGAAACAGAGGCTCTATCTGTGATAAATGATTAAACACCAAAAAACTAATCTATAGAAGACATCTGCTATATTTCTTTAAACTTTATTGACTTATCTGAACGTTTATAATTCTATAATTACAAGGGTATAGTAATTAAGTGAATGCGTTGAGAAAGTAATGATGATCCCGGAAAAATGTTGTTTACCTTATAATTCATGTAATCATTATTCTTATAACTCAAATTACTTTAAACGTTTTTAGAAATTTCAGAAAAATATTCAGAGATAACTAGTTCTCCCAAGTGAATCACCAATTTTTTGTACTTGAAACAACGCCCTCCCTCCCCCCCCCCCCCCCTTTATAACAAATAGCTAGGTTAGAGTTATAAATGGGGACCCTTTTAATTTTTTAGGCTTAGGATAATAAAACCCTAACTCTAAGAAAATACGTAGAAAAACCTTGCAAAACTAACTAACTGGATGATATCCATATCGCAAATCGCAAATCACACTTTTCCACATGACTATGTTAAAAGACCTTTAAAATATTGCGATATGTGAATAAGTCTCCCGCTGCAATAACATCACCTTTTCATTTCGTAATCACATTTCACACTTCACATAGTTTGCAAGAAACTTAACCATGCCATTAGAACAACCACAAACGATTTGTAAAACGTGATATTGTGATCTCCACAATCGCATTTCACTTAATGCATTTGGTAGCGCTATACTGTATCCATTTTAAGACTGTGATGCACAATTAAGAGCCATAAAACATGTGGAATAATTAAGTTTTAAATACCAAAACAAATGACTTGATAGGTTATTAAATATTTAGCAGACCGAGTAAGGATAATCATTTTCTAGGTTGTGGGTAGTTATAATCGAGTATCTCATTAAAACCTTTCTCATGATCCAAAGTCATTTCAAAAAAGCTTTAAATCTTAATTACTAGATATCATCTGTGCTGATATATCTAGTCTATTTTAGGCAAGTCACAAAAGACATGTCACTAAGAAAGGTGATACAAAGATAGAGCAAACAGGCTATTGTTGAAGCTGTGTTTATAGAAATGGCCCTTATCTTCACTGATACAATTTCTGATGATGTCAGAGGCACAACAACTATGGAAGTAATTTATAATAGACTAGAGGATGAGCATCCTAAAGTGATTGTTACAAGAGAAAAAAATGCCTCAAAAGGCCTTCAGAACTTCGTAGAGATGCTTCCTGTTCATTCCTTCATAGGATAGGAGAAAGGGCTAAAATCCTCCCCTATACATATATGATCAAGTGGGTGATCAAAAACCTTATCATTGAAGATAGGTAGTTCAAGAACTCAAGGATGGAGCTCATAGGGTAGTTCAGAGCAGAGGATTTGAAGAAGATGTACCACATACCAGATTCCAAGGATATCTAAGACAACACATTTGTGGCTAACTTCACAAAAAAGAACCCAGATCCCTTCAAGCTAATTCAGGGTTCGAGGGTGTTGGACAATAAATTCAAGTATGAAAAATCGGGTATGTATGCTATAGCCTCTTTAGCAAACCCCTACAACTATGCAGCAGCCATGTTATGTAGATTGTATGGGCTACCCAATAATACTAAGTTTTCAATAGAATGGATTCCTCTGATTGATGCATGTGTTAATTCCCATATCATGAATTGGCCTTCCATCCTATCTGACAACCTAGCCACCACCATTACCGAATATTGATAGAAGAAAGCCTCCTTTTCAGATAACCTCCCTCCCTTCTATTTTAATACCTACATTATGGATGTTATTTGTTTCTGCACGACATTTCCAACCAGTGGCTAGAAATGGAACTTACAAGATCATTACCCAATCCATCTCAGTCATAAACAAATATGGGAATCACATTACATACCTCACTTCTATAAGATATTCCATGTTTTTGTGTTGCCCCTACACCAAATGATTTTCAATAAGAAAACTCCTAGGTTTTCCCAAGAAGCTGCAACAGACCTACTTACTGTCTAAAATTATTTTATTGAAGAGTGGTTCACCTATATTATGGTTTTTGGTAGCACAACTGACCCACACGTCCTTCATTTATATGTTGCTGATAAGTTATTAGCAAGAGATATTGCCTACCACACTGTAGGAAAGGGTCTGACTAAAGTTCTCAAAGATGGAAAGAGGTCGTTATGGCCCATTTTCCCAGTCAAATGTGTTCTTTTTCTTTAGCCAATGTTATTCATGCCACTAAGGAATAAACACATATGGAATCTCTAAGGATTTATACAGTTCGTAAGAGGAAATTTGATCCAAACAAAGTGGTATATAATGTCAATACTGGAGTAAAGCTCAAGCGATACAATGATGATGATAATTATTTTGAGGATTTGTTACAGTCAGCTATATTCTTCGAACAAGCATTCGAATGGGAAAAAAAGAATATGAAACTTGAAGATTTTCAGAGATCACAGGAATTCAGAGATTGGAGGCTCTGGGTGATCCCAATGCATCTATTAAAACCTGAGAATAAGTCTATCCAAGAGTCACTGTTGATAGTGGATGTCCTAGTTCTCAAATAGACTCTCAGGTAAACATTGAGAAGACATCAGACATAGGGAAACCCCAAGATGACGACAACCTAGCCGAGTCTAGAAGGAAGTCAACTGAGAAGCAAGTGATGAGAACCGTGACTATAGAGATCAGTTCAGAGTCCAAAGGTGGTAGTTTGGAGCAGGAGTGGGATTAGTTTAATCGGAAATTGTAAGGCACTGCCAAAGCTTCAAATGCCCAAGAAAAATATGAATGCAAAACTCCTTCACATGTTCATAAAGATACAAAGCCCAAGTCTATCGACGAACAATCTACACCTATGGAGGAACAAGAAATAATGTCCCAGCATACTAAAATTATCCCTGATCTTCCCACATCAAAAATTGTTCTGAAAGTAATTGAAATACCTCCACTTGATGTGTTCTATAGCCCTCTTCATAAGGTTGTAGTTAGAAGGCAGAGAAAAAGGAGAAGGGTAGATGCACCTGAATTTCCACCTGGAAATGAGCCCATGGACATTGTCTAGAAGGACATTCCTTTCATCCGATCAAGAACTTGAATAGACTATCACGGTTCATGGGATCATACGCATCAGCCACTATGGACAAGGCTACTAAGGTCTCTACTTTACTAAGGGAGAAAGAGGAGAGAATTGTGTAGCTTGAACAAGAGCTCGAGGTAGAGAAAGCAAGTTCAAATAGGTAGGTGGTGGAGCAACTGACATGATTACAGCAAGAGATGGAGGTCCTAAAAATAAGCCATGAGGCCAATATATCAGCCAAAAATATGAAAGTCCAGGAAATGTAGCAATCCATGGAGAGATACAAGGACGTTCCCACTACTGAGGAGTTCATCAACGAGGCCCTGGAATTAAATTCCCTTCTGGTGAAACAACAAGAGTATATCTGCCAGAAAATGTCACACATTACTCCCTATCTGATTACTAGCAACCAACTCACAAATAAGGAAATTAACCAAAGAATGGAGTTTAACGATTTAAGCACGAGAATTTTTTGAGTTCAATGAGTGGTAGGAAATATAAGATGGAAAGAAACCCAATCTACCCGAGATTGAGGAAACTCATAAAGACATTATCTTCACAGATTGGGATGCCAGAATCAAACAGGTTGAGCTAGCAGTCACAAGGGCAGCTGGTGTTAGGTCCCTATAATACTAGTGATTACCCCATTATTATTGTAGTTGTATCCCTTATTAATATTGTTGTGCCCCTATTGTCCCCATATTTTTATTACTATGCCCCATAGAATCCCTCTATTGTTATTTTTGTGGCTTTATATTATTATTGTTTAGGTCAGTTGGGTTGTATTGTGACTGCTTAGCTCCATATAGAAAGGAGGTTTTGTCATTTGAATCATCGAAGAATTGTTCATTTGTGTAATGTAAAGGAGGTTGCCCCCTCGAAGAGGCCGAATTCTAAGGTGTTGATCTCTCTTTTCTATCTTTTTGTGAGCTGGTTTCATAATATTTGGTATCAGAGCTTTGGATTCTAGGGTTTCATTGCTCCAAATAGGTCATCATGGCATTTTCGCTATAACTTTTTTTCTGCGACATTTCAGATGCTAAAAAAAAACCCATTTGAGAAGAAATCGTGCTAAACCTTGGGTCCAAATTACAGAACTTTTCACGCTATATTTCCGGAGATATGATCTAAGGAAGTTGGTCATTTTGTAGACTCTTGAATTACATTCCAAACAGGTGACCTGGGGAAAATCGTCATAACTTTCTCTCTGAGCATCAGATTGAAATTTCATAAGAAGGTACAGAAAGAGGACGGACTGTAGTTTCTTCTATATATTTTTCAGAGCCAAAGGTCGAAACAGTGACTTGTGGCATGTCGTACAAGTTCGCTATATTGAACTAGTCTATAATTAGGTCACTGTGGGAGATTTCGTATAACTCTTCCTTGCGGAATCCAATTTGGATCATACTGGTGGCATTGGAAAGAGGACATAGAGGGATACTGTAGGTCAAAATTTCAGAACTGGATGATCTAAAAGTACAGAGATGCATCAAAGGAAATATTGAGCTCCTACAAAGTGAAAAAAGTTGTGTATATTCTTTTAAATTTTTGCTTAAGATTGGTTTGAAAATTTATTCTGAAGGAATTCAAAGGGCTAGTAGAGCATTATTATCGGTAACTGATGCCTCGAGGAAAGAAAATGAAAACACCTAGTAAGCAACCTGAAATCTCTAGGATGACTCATGAAGAAGAGGAAGAAATGCTACACGATATATCAAAATTACAAGAACAAGTGCAACAAGTGTCACTTGCACAAAAAGCAACAGAATCTAAGATGGATAGTTTAAGGAAAGATGTAGAAGCTAAGATGGATGGTTTAAAGAAAGGTGTAGAAGCTAAGATGGATTATTTAAAGAAGGGCAGAGAAGATAAGATGGATGGCATGGAAGCTAATATGAATGGCATGGATGCTAAGATGAATGGCATGGATGCTAAAATTGATGGCATGGATGATAAGATGGAAGAATTGACAATAAATATGAATAAGTTGCTACAAGGAATGGTCACTAATGGTGAAAAGGTACTAAAGGAAACTTATGATGAGAACAAAAGAAATGTTAATCATGATTCCATAGACTCTAATGTTGGATCGAAGACCCACCATATTCCAAAAATCGATATGAGGAAGTTTGATGGCAAGGGTCCCGCAACATGGATATTACAGATGGAGCAATTTTTCGATCTCAATAATGTGCAAAACACACAAAAGGTACGTATGGCAACTTTATATTTGGAACCAAATCAGTTTTGTATGGTATCAATGGCTTTGCTCTCGTAAACAATTTATCACTTGGGCAATTTTTACGGAAGAATTGATGGCACATTATGAGGATACAAAAAGCAACAC
>APFE030470747.1:19375-44584 GCA_000404065.3 Pinus taeda | reverse complement strand
AGGAGTTGTCTTAAGGTCCGGACCGGGTGGTTATCCCCCTATTTTGGCAGCATAATTCTTAGGCCGCAACAAGCCCCAACTGAAATGAAAGCAAAAATTCTCTATAATTCTAGAAAATCATTCTTCTCCATCTCCCATAGGAAGTACACCCCAAAGCCTTGGTATCTTGAGTAATCAACTGAATGGATGCCCCAACTCCCTAAACTAACCTACCACCCTGAAGCGTTCATAGAATCCAGCCTGTAGATGAATTCTTGCACGATCCTAACACCTCCCTGTCACCCTATAATGACTAAAATGAGACAAGAGTGTGGATTCTTGTACTAGGGACAACTATCCACGATACAATATGATTTACAATGATTTTGACTGAACAACCAATCACACTATGACCTACAACCCAACCATGACATCATCCCTACAGTGACTCCTATACCTCCCAACATTGCCTCTTCGACTCTAGGCATAATGGTTCTTTGAAAAATGACTCTTTTACAATCTTTACAATGATGAATCTTTTACAATATTTACAATGATGAATCTTTTACAATTTTTCAATGGTGACTGTTTTACAACTTTACAATGATGACTCTTGGCCTTGACACTTCTTCATAATATACAGATGGATATCATGTCTTCAAAGGATGTCTCGTTGCAATGGTTCCTTTGATTTGATACTTATTCTCTTGAATTATTGCTTGAAGTTGTACTTGAATCTTCTTCTACCTGAAGCAAAATTTTCCTGATGAAACCAATCCATAAACAAAATAAAATACCCTTCAACTTTCCTCTAACTGTAAAACACATGTAAGTGCATAATAATGAATAAATACAAATACAAATTACAATGAGTACCTGAAGTGTTTTTGTCACTTTTTTTGTTGACTTGTTGCAGCAGTAGATAAAGAATCCCAGTCTTGATATAGGCCTGGACTCTATGCAAGACTACATCCAAAACTGACCTAAAGATATATACAATAAAAATTGATGACAAACCCTAGACTTGTGATGGACCAAGTTCTAAGTACAACAAGAGAGGCCATTCTATCAAATATGACAAGACAAGTAACATGAAATTACAACATCATATAGATTTAGCAGATTTGGTGTAGCATCAAGAATATGTAGCATCAAATGTGTATTATCAACAATAGGACATCCGAAATGTGGTATCAAAACTAACAGTGACACATAGAGACATAGAGATATAACCAAGACCCTATATGTAGTTACGTTCTCTTGGAAAAACATATGTTAGAGATGCTAATCATATTTCAAATGTAAACACTAATCATACATACCTTTATATAGGAGACTTACCCTTGAATGTTGATGTGTGGTCCTTACTATAGTGATCCTTGAATGCATGCGTTTCTTTCCTTCGAGGAGCTCGATATTGAATATGTTTTACGTATCTAATTTCAGATCTCCAACATCTGAAATTTTTGGTTGTGGTAGTCCTGTGAGTCCTCTTTCCAACCCCATAGGGCTAATAAACATTGGATTCTTCAAGAAATATTTATGTCCAATCTCCCATGATGACCTGATTATAGACTAGTTCAGTAGAGAGAACTTGTACGAAGTTCCACATGTAACTATTGCAACCTTCGGCCCTGAAAAATATATTCAACTAAATAAAGTCCATTCTCTTTCTGTGAATACTTATTAAATTTGAATCCAATTCTCAGAGAGAAAGTTATAAGGGATTTCCCAACGTCACCTATTTGAGATGGAATTCAGGAGCCTGCAAAAACCATAACTTCCTCATATCATATCTCCGAACATATCGCGAACCAAGATCTGAAATTGGGTCCTGAGGTTCATAAATATGTCGAATAAAATGGGTTTTAATTTCATCTTTTGAAGCTTTGCAGAAAAAAATATTAGTACAAATTCGACGATGACCTATTTGAAGCCACAAAATCCCTACTAGAGGAGGATATGAGGGTCATTATTTATATGAATGTCTTGAGATGAGAGGGTCCTCAACAACTAAAAGTTGGAGGGATTTTAGGAGTAAAAAACTATTATTAATTATTTACTATTCAATGACCACAACCAATTATGAGTGCGACGTCACAACCCCGTAGGGTTTTATCCCACTAACTAGGGTTACTAACTTCAAACATGAATATCTCTAAAACCATGAAGAATTACTTGGAAACATCTCGATGAGTAGAATCCCTCTAGAAGATACTTGATTAAAATAGAGTAAGTTATCAAGTCAAAAATACCTTGTAAGATTGGGGTATCCCCTAGAGTTGCTTGGGTTGAGATTAATGACAACCACTGATCAACAAACTTTCCACCATATCTGCCTATTACACAGGAAATTTATCACTAATGAGAACCATAAATATAAACGTAAAATTTTTTAAGCCCTTAAAATCATCAAACATCCTCATAATCTCAATAGAGATTGGGGTTTGGAAGTTATTAGAAACTAGATCCCCTTACTCTCCCACACAACCAACAGACAATCCTTTTCTTCCCTCTCTCTTTCCATGCCCCCCAATTTTCTCGCCATTAACCCCTTTCCCTTGCCTCCCCCCTCCATTATGTTACCTCCTCATTTTTTTCCTCCCACTCCCATCATGTCTTTATCTCATATCAAAATCTAATTATTTTCCTGTTATCAGATAACATTCTAATTGCCTGATTCTAACGTAATATCACTATTAGTTCCTCCATATAGTCCCCCCTTATGGAATTTCCTTTTCATATGCCCCATCTTCTTTCCCTACTTTAATATGAAGTAAATCCTTGAATAATAATTATTATCACTATAACTTTATTACTTATAATTAATATTAAACTATAAAAAAATAATAATTATCTTTATTATGAGAATTATTAATAAGCATAATAAGTAATAGAAAATTATTACCATACTTGTATATCAATTATAAATAAAGATTATTATAACTTTATCAATTAATATATATTAATAAAAATGAATTATATTAATAATTGAATATTAACTAACATGATTATTAATACACTAACATTAAACGTAATAAAATTTACTAAATATTATAAAAAAATTAAAATAAAATAAATAATAATAATTTTTAATACTTTCATGCTAATTTATGATTTTATCTTTTCTAGGGTTTTGGTTCATTTTCTGAAATTGTTGGTCGGCTCTCCTCTTATTTTCTTGCATCCATCCCATATTTATTTCCTCTCACCTTTCTCTTCTTTGCATATTGGTCCTGAAGATGATTCTTGTGATAGACTAGAAACGTAGACTTAAAAATGGATACTGTGGATAATTCAAATAAAAAATCGTAAAATTCTCACCACAGAAATATACAAACTCTCATTAGTACCATGTACGGAAGGGATAGTTGGAATGAGATTCCTAATCTCAAAAAAGTTAGGGCTAAAATTCAAAGAAGAGAAGTTGACCTATTCTTCTTTAAACAATGTCATGATATTAAGTTGGTTCCATCCTTCACTTGTGTAAAACACAAACTTCATAGCCAGCATAGCAGCAGAGCATTCTATCGGCTCAACAAATCTCCGATCCACCATGAAATCCACAAAACCAAGTTCTCTCTAGATAGACTACCAGCCACAACCTTCAAGAATCATTTAGAGATTGAATTGAATATTAGAGAGGAATTTTGGGTTATCATTGATGCCTCAGATGCTCTCAAAGGAGAGAGGGAAGGAATCTTAGAGCGGGAGAAAAAAAATGGAAACATTAAAAAATAAAGTCTCGGTGTATGGAACGTTAAAATTCAAGAAACAATGTAAATGATAATAGTCCAAGAAAGACAATGTCTTGGAGAACAAGGAACAACGTGAATGCAAACATGATAAATGATGTCGTTGATACACATATAGGTGAAATCATGAATACCTCGGTTGGTCAGTAGAATCACAAAACCAATGACGGATAGAATGTGGGTAAGACCTGTGTAGTTGTGGATTCTAGTAATGGTGAGAATGTTAAAATTCCTTGGGAAAATCATATAGAAGAAACCTTTACCAGTATATCATGCATTTTTAAAGAATGTGAGGCGAATTAAATAACAAGCAAGACAACACATATCAAGATTAATGATTACAACTACATCAACCGAGGGCCTTCGATAATTGGAAGCAACAACATTGTCCTCCCCTACAAGCATTCCAAATCAAATACAAGTGTGAGTAATAATGTTCCAAGCTCCTCCCTTAGTAGTTTATGTACTAATAATAAAGAACAACCTAATATCATTAATCAAGTTTCTAACTCTCCTCTTATCTATTTAGGTAAAAAAGTGGTGAATATTCCTTCATATGAATTACGAAAGGAGGAAGTGGAGGTCCTCAATAAAGGATTCAACTTTTCTATATCTCCCAATCGGATTCCGCTAAAACAAATTATTTGTAGTCTTCAAGATGGGATTCAAGTGCTTAGGGATGAAGATAGAGAGCAAGTTAGATAAGATTGTGTCATCATCTTAAGAAAAGAGAGGCCTCCCAAAAGAAATTAAGAGCCCTAAAAAGTTTAAGGAATAATGATAACACTTTAATCCTGAAAGCAGACGAAGAAGGGGATACTATGGTTATGGTTAAAGAAGAATATGCCACCAAAATGAAAGACCGCCTATATAATAATGGAAGCTACAGGAAGCTCAAAGATAACCCTATTTCTAGAATTATAAAAATAATTTAAAAAACCATCAAGGACTCAAAATTAGACGAAATAATGAAGAAGATTTTCTCTCTTGATAGTGAAATCACCTCGAAAATTATCAGAGCCCCAAAAATTCATAAAATTGGTGCCCTCCTTAGACCTATTGTCGACACTATTGGGGCACCCACTTATCAATTGGTAGAATATGTTGCTAGCAACTTGCCCCCTCTGGTTGGTAAAGCAAGCTCATTCATTAAAGACTCCATCCAATATGTAGAATTCATCAAAAAAGAAAAATTGGATCCTGGAGATAAGATTGTAAGTTTCCATGTTGTCCAACTCTTCAAAAATGTCCTATTCAAGGAAGCTTTATAGGTTGTAAAAGAGGTCATGGATACCAAAACTGAAAAACTTTCCAAAATATGTCTGCCCTCTAGTTTCTTCACCTTCCAAGGTGAATTATTTGAAAAAGCATTTAGAGTATCTATGGGGTCCTCGGTGTCCCCTATAGTAGCCAACCTCTTTATGGAGAAATTTGAAAAGAAATCTCTTGACAATTTCCCATTGAAGCCCAAAATCTGGATTAGGCTTGGGGATGACATTAGTCCCAATTGGCCTCATGGAGACAAGGACTTAAACAACTTTCTAGATCACCTCAACAGTACAACATCCCATTCTTAGAAATTCTCTTCATAATGAATGAAGATGGATCGTTTGGACATGAGGTGTTTAGAAAGAAAACACGTCGTGATAATTACCTACATGCAAACTCACACTATCACTTGGCGCAGAAGAAGGGGTACTCAAAATTCTTTTCACGAGAGATTTAAAAATATTAGCCTCATCCCACTTTGAGGAAGAAATTGAATATTTAAGAAAGGTCTTTGTAGGAATCAGATATAATAATATGGACATCATCAAGAACATTAGAAGAGCTAGCTCCAAAAATAAAGATAGACAACCTGATATAAAGTCTCAATTTGTTAGTGGAAGGTCTTATCTACCATGTGTTTAGGGGGTCATAGATAAGTTGGCTAGGCTTCTAAAAAATAAAGATAGCAGCCACGTGTGGATCTCACCATGTTTTTACTTGTAACTAAATGATGAATATATCTATGACCTTATGGATGGAATGGTAGTTGATGTGTATGAATGGTAGTTGATGTGTATGGTTCTTAGCGATTCTAGCTAAGTATGAAACCCTTATTCTTAGAACTATTATTTATACATGTAGATTACATATTTGCGATATGTTTGACGAAATGCCTGACATGGCTAGTATGGGTCCAGTCAAGGTCTTGAATAAGTATTTTCTTTAGTACTATAATTTCCATGTTATTTAATTGATTTGAAGAGATGGTTCAATTATGGGTAGTGACCTAGGATCTGGGCCTGAAAAAGTGGCTAATGTTGGTTTAAGGGGGCTTGACCTAGGTTCAGAGTGTACTGCACACAAACAAAACCCTCAACCATGGGCCCTTTCAGTAACAACCTGCAAGAAGATCGCAGTCTCACTCGAAGTGGTTATGGGAGGTTGCATAATCAGGTTTCTATAGCCAGGGGGATATTGTGCTATGGCATCCATGTGTATTCTTTATGTTTAGGCTTATCTACAACTTTTCATCCATAAAATATGCTGTGCTGATTCTTTATTCCATAGATTTTCACATGTTACATAAACATATTAGAGAACAACATAACATGTATTCTTTCGCATAAATAAATAAAAGCATGCATAACAATAACTAACAACACAAATACACAAGTCTTTGTTAAACCTTCTTCTTCTTTATTAAGATAGATATTTCAGTACATATAACTTCTTTGACCTGCACACCCAGTTGCAGGTGGTCTGCACACTCAGTTGTAGTCTCTCCCAAGGCCCCCACGCACTCAGATGTATTGCCTTTCCAAAAAGTATGATCAATTTTTCTACATATCACCTCTCCTCGACAAAGCATTACATCTCCTTATATACATTTCATTACTAAAAATCCATGGTCCACATACTATGGATTCGACAAAACAATGAACTAAAACCGCGATACATGTTACAAAATAGGGGGCTTTGACCCACCCCGAAGCACCCAGACACCGCACAATAAATATAAATTCGCGCACTTCACTCCTCCATATGTGGAGTCTTTGGCCAAAATTAGACAATGTTAGGTTATGCCCAATAGGCCCCCAAAACTCACCTGTGACTCATCCCAAGACACTTAGGTTTTGTACCCCAGATCTTCGTTTCAATTCTCATGTAGACATTGTTGTAGGTGTTACAGCAAACAATCCCTCCTGTGGACAAGAGCAATCTCCCTAGATCCTAAATGGAAACTAGAAACAATCATGACAATTGAACTCACTCTTTCCCTAAGTTTAACTCGTTCGAATTATAAGTAGTATAGCTAATGAATGAGCCTCTTACCTATTTCACGAAATTCCTGATGAAGATCCCTTGTTGTGACTTGATGCAGTTCTTCAATGCTTGATAAGACCTGCAAACATAGACCATAAAAGGATCAAAAGTACATGTCATATAATAATCCAAACAACTTAACCTAATGATCAAGGAAATTAGGGATTGAATTTTCCTTAATAACATTATAAACAATTGTAAACCATTCATCATCCACATAAGACAAAATCAATGGGAGAAAGAGTTCATTTTTATTAATCAGAAAATAAGAGGAGTCTTATAACCTTTGCCTTGATGTTGTGAGGTCCCTCCCAACTGCCTTCAATCTCCTCCTTAGATGACAAGCTTTCCAATCTCAAACCAACATCATAAGTTTATTTTCTCTCAATTCTAACCTCCTCAATCCCTCTACCCTCTAGTCATTTTAAGGCTAAGAGGAGGAAGTTTCAGATCCATGAGAGGAGGAGGAGACTCCTTTATTGAGGGATTAGGTTACCATGAGATAAGGAATAGAGATGCATCTTTTGAGGGTTATAGTTCGAATAGTAATCATCTGGAAGATTTTAGTTGCGAAATATTTGACCAACTATGTTTCTAGAATGTACTTTTTATTTTTACTTTCTAGAATTCACCTATGTGGGTTTATACTGGCAGAAAAAGTGCATCTCTGCGCTGTTCTCAAAGCCAATTTCAGCACATGTGTGGGAAACTCTAGAGAAAATGGCACAGATGAAACTTAACAAGGTGTGACTGCTATTTGACTCAAATTTCTCATGTACTTCAACATATTTTGGGTTGTTTGACTTCTAAGGGAGCTGGTTCAAACATGTTAATGAATGGTAAAAATATCCATAAACCGGTCAAGTGTCATGGTGACAAATTGACATGTAACATATTTCCCCCTAAAGTGTGAAGTTTGTAAAAAGAAGTTTAAATATTGAAGCGCTTTATCATTCCAAGGATCAGATGAGAGGCAATGGTCAGAAACCTACAAGAAACATTCAAGGAACATAATGCAAATATATTAATATATATCATATATATATATAAATATATAATATATAATATATATAATATATCAAAAACACTTTGAGGTAGGCATTCCCATATTCGGAATAAAGCGAACTCAATGAAAAAGCATGGAAAAACTAAGATCATATAGATGGTAGACATAGCATGGACGCAGCCACCAGTATACCGAATCATGAATATAAAATTTCCTTGTAACTTGGATTGATGAAACTAGATCTAGGGTCTTGATCTCCATCTCTCAATCCATAGTATGGTTCTAACCATGCGAGTGAAAGTCTTGAAGTCAAACATGGAAGAAACCACTTGATTACTAGTCAATAATGTGAACCGTTAACAAGCACAAGAGAAACCACCAATAATGACAATAGCTCTCAAGGTACTCCCAGTACAATCTATGAAGTGTGACTATGTGATCTAAAGTTGAGCACTCATAGAATCACTCGATCGAAGACCAATGATGAGAACCTTTCTTCAAAAGCGATAAACCTACCATTAAGGAATGCAGGCTTCAAGGCACTAAAGGTTTCTAAATCAACTTCCTAGATAATGAGCAGAAGTCGATAGGAAGCATTTCATCATAGGAAAGCCTACAACATGAAACATGACATCAATTTTTTGAAAATAGTTTTCAAGGACTGACTCAAGGATGGCCGATGTAAATGAAGGCAAATAATTTGCAAAGGGTTTTGAACTGAGGTTGAACTTCTCTTGAACACATAATGACAGGACAATGACTTGGCAGCATTTGACTTAACGATAATACCCAAAACCATGAATACTTTCAATGATATTTGATCAACTATAAGGAAAATGGATTTCCCAACCCGAACATGAATGTGACGGAGTGCCATGTTCAAGAGTGACATGCTACCTTTTAAAACTGAAAATGTAAAATGGACACCTTCCCCAATTCTCCCCCACCATTACTAGCAAGTACCTCTTTATTTTTTACAATCTTGATGAGGATAACATATGCTTAGACTATAAGCTCATCCTTCGGATGAGTCCATTGAAGTATTTTTAATGAACCCTAAGAAGGAGTGGTTCGGTCTCATCATGCTTAATAAGTCCTATACTGTTTAATTTTTAAGAGTCCAGTAAAGGGGTAACTCAATGTCGTTTTCTTTTAAGACTTTGAAAATACACAAAAAGGAAACTCATTCAATTCTTATACTGTAAATTTTTAACGAGCCCAGAAAAAGTAATGCTCAGCGTTTTTCATTTTGAGAGAGTTTGAAGAAAAAAATAAGTAGACTCCATGAGGTTATTTTTCATCAGTTTAGTCTCTCAGGTCTGAAAAAGGATAAAATAATACAAGATAGAACTCTATTGACCATGTCTGGTCAACGTATACCATTTTCGTAAACAATCCCAGATCAATCTATGAAAGGCGTAAACTTATACTAAGTGGACATTTGTTTGTTTACTTTTACGAGTTCGAACAAGCAAGTACTTGGCAATCATTTCATTTTGAAAGAGTCTGAAAAGGGCTTAAAGGAGGACCATGATTTCCGCTTTTGGTAATTTTTTAAGAACATGAAAATTGATAAAAGTTTTCTAAAATGTCAAAAATGATTCATCTTGACTTCGTAAATGATCTTACATATTTAAACTCAATAACTCATCATAACTGCTCAAAAGGGGCATTTTCCCTCCCAAAAAGGTTCAAAACATAGAAAAATAATATTTTTTAAGCTTCAAAGACTTATAAAAGTGGGAAAAAGTAGTTTATTTTTACCATTTGCATTTTCACCAGTTCAAAGTAGAGAGACAAATTTTTACCGTCAAACATCTAAGACCGATTCCGAGCCAACCGGTGGATGAAATCGTACGTTGTTTCTTCCAAGTAGAGGATCTCTCCATATGTTGGTTTTTTATCTGTTTAGTTTTTCATTTTAAGCTTTCATTTTATTTTTTGCAACAAAAACTTGTTCAAAAATGTGCCCTCGGCTCTGTGTGGGTTTTTCTCAATCGAGCCCGCATAGGCCAATAAAAGTTTCCACATAGAAAATCATGGCCTACGCAGAATTCTACGGGAAAATTCCATGCAGCTACGCCTTTTCCATAAAAGGGCAGTTGCGCAAGCATTGGGGGTAATTTTTAAACAAGTTTTTAGCCATAAAAAATGTGAAATGAGTTTTAAAAAATGTTTCTAATTGATTTAAAATGTTCATTTCATTCCATTTGATTGCTCAAAAATGGAGTGCAGGGAAAGAGAGCATGAAGCGGATGATTTGGCATCTTTCACAGATCGAGCCACCTTGCAGACTCTCAAGACTTGTTGCCTCCTAAAATATTGGCTTATCCCTGGGATGAAATATCAAGTAGATTTAATGACGTGGTTGGTAAGGACCTGGAATTACCAGGAACAGTGTTTTGCGATCGTTGATTATTGCCTTGCCATTGACGTTGATGATATATATTTCCTGACTGGGTTGTCTCATCGAGGAGCCAATCTTTCACTATTTGGATCGAGAGTAGGGGGAGACACCACTGATAGATACCTACAATGCTTTTTCAGGGTTGCACCACCCAACGATGGACAAATGGACATTCAGACCATCGAACTTTTACCCTTGAGGATGATTTCTTTTACTATTTTCAAACTATATGGTAGTGCTTCCCTTCATCTAGCCACATCAGCACAAATGTAGACAACCATGGAATGCTAGGAATCCATGGTATACAACTGGTGTGAGGTAGTGGTGGTGAACATGAAGGGCCAGTTGACTATCTGCAAGAATGGAAAACTGAAGAATTTTGGTTATGGTTCCATTCTTGTTTCTTTTTCCCTAGAGAGGGTTCCTATTCTTTGACCACACTAGATTCTGGCAGATAAGGGGATGTCGAGAGATCCATGCATGATGATGTGGGTTGTATTGATGGCACACCATGGAGGTGATGGGCCCATAGTGAGGTATGCAACAGAGTTTGTTGACTGGTTGGGCCAACAAATTGTCCCGATCAAGGACTTTCCATATGTCAGGATGGATTACAAAGGTGATCCTGATATCCCACTTCCAGCTAGAACTCAGTGGGGTGATCTAGGTAAGAATTTTTCATTTTGACATATTTTCAAATTTTCATTTTTTTATGTGTTTTTCGTCTTCAAATGCTAATTATCCAAAATTGATTAGAAAATGTGGGTCCAACCCAACTAGCTAGGCTAAGACGATATGACAGATAAGGTGAGCAACCTATGGTAGTTGTGGTAGCGAACCCAGAGGCAGAGGACATCTCGAGAGAGTTGGAGCACAACCATGAGAGGTTGACTTCCAACATCCTAGAGACTGGGATCGATGACATTCCACGTGCCTATCAGAGGTATGTAGTTGTATTTCGAGGGCCTCTCAAATGTCTTCTACGTCGTATTTCTCATACTATCGTGTGTTATCATGAGCATCATCATGCCTAGTTTTTCTAGTTTCTAAGACCATTTTTTTATCTTTTGGTGTCATCATATCCAGAAAATAAAAGGCCACAGGGTCTTCTATCCTCGTGTTGGGAACGTCATCCCCCAATGACAATTTTGAGGCTAAAATCCCATGTTTTGAGTTGAATTTTGTAATAAAATAGTAAGGTCCCTACATTTTGTGGTCGCAGAGCACGAAGGTGTCATGAGTCATAAAGGGTTGTCCACTGTTAGTTTTGTAAAGTAAAGTCAGCTGTAAAAGATCTACATTGGTTAAGTTAACACAAGTAAGAACGTCTATTTACGCAATGCTAACTATGTTTACCTGATAAGATAAGTAGGATTCTTAAGATAACTTGACAATTTGTGAAATACGTTACCTTAGCAGTGCAAAAGTATCTGAATCGTAGGTTAGGGTTCTGCGAAGCCCAAACGTACACTTTCGCGGAGGCATTGAAGGGAGGAATAACGGGCTAGGAAGACAGAGCCCTAGAACTTAACAACCTGCATGAAAGCAAGAATAGAAGGAATAAACCAACATCACGACCATGTCAGGGTGCAGAAACTTGGTTCCAACATCCCCCCATACTCCTTCGGGTGAGACTTCGATCTGCGCTCTGCGAGCTAATATCGAAAGGGCCAGTAGTGTAGGGATTTGTTTGGCTAACTAACGTTGAACCTATGTCAGGCCCCAACAAGCCAACAAATGGTTTCATTGTCGGGACCAGAATTTGCATAAGAGACATGTGATGTTGTATCACTGGAATCCAACTAAGAAAGAGATTGGAAACTGGTTGGATAGGAAGATCCACGAATTCGCAGCGCACGAGAATAGAAGTCCGTGATTGAAAAAGGTATAGTGGTTGGACAGGTACCTATATATGGAAATACACGAGATATTTTTATGTTCCTTTCTGGTTGAGCTATACGAGTGGATTCCGAAGCTAGTAGATAGTCAAGGAAGGTGGAGACTTGATGGTCCTATTTTTTGGACCCCGAAGCTAGTACAAAAATTGGAAGCATCGGAGGATAAGATCGCCCGCGTTGTCAATCATTCGATCAATCATGTCATAGGCGGATTTGTAACTGAATTTGTAGTCGATACCTCAATCAGCTACAACAAGGCGGAGCGATGCTTTTTCAAAGGACTACGAGGTGAGTACTTGAAATATTTGAATACCTGGATTAAAATGTTATTGTGCGAAAAGAAGGTTATGTAGCTACCATGATGTTCGGAGCTACGCAAAGTGGAAAAAGTTACAGGAATGAGGAAAAAAGGGTCCTGAATATAGTCCACTAATTTCACCTCGATGAGGTGACAAAGAGGGAATCGCGCAAGTTTCTCTGGGAAGTTTTATTTAGTTAATAAGATAAGGATTCCTGCAACTACCACCTCCACCCACTCCACCTCCAACTTCAACACCCTCACCAGTAACTTCACCCGTACCACCTTCGTCTCCACCATAGTTCAATATGGCAAATTTAGTGAAGCTGCCTTTGTTCAAAGGCTTGGGAAATGAGGACACCGACTAGTTTTGGTTCGTGGTGAAAGCTATATTGGAAGCTCAGGGAATTATAGATGATAACATGAAGAAGGAAACACTGGTTAGTGTGTTGTAGGATCATGTGCTATCCTATTATAACGAGTAATCTTATGATAACCCAAATGTTGGAGTGGTAGACATCTAGACAACACTGAATATATAATTTAGTAGGCCTCAGTTTGAGGTACAATCGATTGTGGGGTTCAAGGAAATCGTGATGCAACCAAGCGAGACACCTTGGGAACTAGATCAGAGGTTGAAGTGTAAAATCCGTGAAGCTAATATGAACTTGACAGATGGACAACATCATGAGACTGCATGAAACACTGATGCAAGATCCGAATCTGGGGGTTCAGTAGATCCATGCGCAATTGAAAAATATTTTCCTTGAGATGTAAAGCTTGAAGTAGGATAGAATAGTTAGACCAAAGGTGTGCGAAGAGGTATGGTGCATAAAATGCAAGGGTCAGGGGCATGACAAAGGCCATTTCCCGGCCTTTGCCAACTACCTCGTAGGAGGAAAACTAATGCCTTTGAGGCGAGAAGATCAGGAAGGACAAAGTGCAGGGCCTACATTGTGGTGCGCTATATGTTAGGCAGGAGGAAAACACGCCATGGATAGCTGTCATTTGTTGCAGAAGTTTGTATAGACACCACAACAACTATTCTGCAAATTCTATAGGTCAGTAGGGCATGATGAGTGTAATTGCAGAAGCTATGAGCTAATGATAGATAGAACTCCCGCCTATAGGGTTTAGATAGAAACGTGGCCCCCTGACCAGAGCACAGGGATGTCATGGGAAGGATTTTAGGGGTGTGGATGACGCTGAGGTAGGGGAGGACTTGGAAGAGGTCGAGGGCAACTGATTTTCTACAATTGTAGAGGACTAGGACTCTATGCCCATGATTACACTAACCCAACCCATCTGTCGTGCAAGTATTGCACTTTGTTTGATCATGAAATAGAAGACTATCCTACATTGATAGCAAGGATACATGACAAAGGGGTGCTACCACCTCAGCTGACTCAGAATCTGAAGAAGATGAGGTTTGAGCCATGTGAAGGGGATCTGAACATGAATATAGTGCTCTGAAGTGGAATCACAACAGGAGATGATAAGGGGAAACAACCCTAGGACAATACATGGGTTTGCAAATCTCCGACAAAGGAGGCTGAGTTCGATTTGGAGCGTGCATGTGAAACATTCATGGAAGAAAAGAAGAACTTTGTTGAGGCCTCCACCTCATGAAGCAAGGATAAGCCTGATTAGGAGATGGACCCTTCTATGCTTACAACATTCTTGGAGACCTGTATGAAGTTACTACACGATAGAGAGGTTGTGAAGGCGCTATAGAAGCTTATAAACAGATGCACCAAAAACACCCTGAGTGAGTCGCACATAGTACAAAAGATAGGTAAGCATAAAACAATGACGGGAGAAGAGATGAGATTGACTACGCAGATAGTAGAGTATGAGATAGATCAGGTTATCTTGGACCTAGGTTTAGATGCGAATGTCCTACCAAAACAAACTTTGGAGTAGATGGGGAGACCCGTGCTACAATGGTCTCCAATTCAGCTAAGGATGGTGAATCAACAGAAGATCATCCCCATGGGGAGGTTGCAAGGAGTGACTGTAGATATTGAAGGCGCAAGCATATTGGCTTACTTTGAGGTAATAGAAATATTGGATGACAGCAACCCCTATCCTCCGCTCCTGGGAATTGATTGGGATATTGATGTGAACAAGGTAATCAATCTAAAGAAGCTAAAGATGATATTTGAGAATAAATTGCGACATGTAATAATACCCCTAGAACCTGCTGAAGGATCGCGCTATACTGAACCAATCCATGATTATGAGCGCGATGACGATCTAGACTGGATCTATAAGATAATAGTGCTAGACCAAGATTGGGTGAATCCAATAGCGGATGGATGAATTACATGGGATCACAAGAGTTCTTTCACCTCAGACTCTGATGAAGAATTAGAGTGCTGGCAGAATCAGTTACATCAGGTAACTATACTGAGTTGTAACATGATGACCTGGTCATTGCATTGCGTATTGTCAGATGTAAGAAATCTGCCTACTTATGATGGCCTGAATGATGTAGATATATTTTTGGATAAATTTGAAAGGGAGGTACCAGAAAAGTAGCACTTCTAGGTGTTGGAATGGGCACTACGTGCTACGTATGCAAGATGGTGGGGCATGCATAACAAGAGCTTTGATGATTGGTGCAAATGTAGGAGGATGATGAGAACATGCTTTGGGAAGCCAAAGGTACAAATGACAAACAAGTATGATGGGCAGGATGACCCATGTGCGTACATGGCCAAATGGATTCAGGCTTATGGAGAGAAGCCCCAACCTGAATGGGTGCACTTGTTCTTTCACACCCTAGATGTCATCCCGATGAACTGGTATGTCGAAACAGAGCTCCACCATGGTATAGGTAAATGGGATACTCTGCGTGAGGGATTCATAGTGACATTCAGTTTTGAAGACAGGTTTGACTGTATTGACGAAGCGCTATAAGAGGTGAAAGCAACAATCTTTAGGATACCGAAAAATCCTTTAGACCTGATTCAGCCTGAGTGGGCTACTCAGCCGAGCCACACGCTAGAATGCTATAATGTAACTTCTAAAGAAGAAGATGAGAATTCATGAAATTTTAACATCCTTGAAATAGAAGGTCACCACAAGGTTGAAGGACCACAAATTGAGAATCCTGACATAACTGCGCTGCTGAAAACAAAACAAGTAAACATTGGTACAGAGGTAGAGCCCAAATTCACGAAGAATGGAGATTACTGGAACAACATGATGGTGGATAATTTCAATGAATTGCTTCACGAATACCAAGATTTATTCCCTACCAAGTTTATGGATCTAAAAGGGATAATCAGAGACCTAGGTGTTATGAAGATCATGTTGAAGCCTCACGCGAAGCTAGTTAAGCAAAGACCTTACTGTATCAATCCAAAATATAAGGAGAAGGTCTGTTTAGAGCTAGACAAGATGCTCACGGCAGGCATCATTGAGCCTATGGAAGAATTTTACTAGGTAAGCCCAATGGTGGTACAAGAGAAGAAGCACAAGTATGAAATATGTATATGCGTGGATCTTAGGAAGTTGAATGAAACTTGCATACATGATCCTTTCCCGACTCCATTCACTTATGAAGTGTTGGACAATGTAGCTGGCTAGGAAGAATATTCCTTCACTGGTGGGTTCTCTGGGTACCATCAAATGAAAATCGCATCGAAGGATAGGAGCAAGATGACCTTTGTGACCACTTGGCCAAATGGACTCATGCTTATGGAGAGAAGCGCCAACCTGAATGGGTGCACTTGTTCTGTCACACTCTGGATGTCATCCCGATGAACTGGTACGTAGAAACAAAGCTCCACCATGGTAGACGTGAATGGGATATTCTATGTGAAGGATTCATAATGACTTTCAATTTTGAAGATGGGTTTGACTGTATTGATGAAGCACTACAAGAGGTGAAAGTAGCAATATTTAGGATACCACAGGATCCCTTAGACCTGATTCAGCCTGAGTGGGCTACTCAGCTGAGTCATGTGCTACAATGCTATAATGTAACCGCAGAAGGTCACCACGAGGATGAAGGACTATAAATTAAGAATCCTGACATAACCGTGCCATTGAAAACAAAACAAGTAAACATTGGTACGGAGGTAGAGCCCAAATTTGCAAAGATTGGATATTACTGGGATGATGCGATGGTGGATAAGGTGGCTAAATTTCTCCATGAATACCAAGATTTATTTCCTGCTAAGTTTATGGATCTAAAAGGGATAATTAGAGACCTAGGTGTTATGAAGATCACGTTGAATCCTGACGTGAAGTTGGTTAAGAAAAAACCTTACCGTCTCAATCCAAAATATAAGGAGAAGGTCTACTTAGAGCTAGATAAGATGCTCGCAGCAAGAATCATTGAGCCTATGGAAGAATTTGACTAGGTAAGCTTAATGGCGGTAGAGGAGAAGAAGCAGAAGGCTGAAATAAGGATATGCATGGATCTCAGAAATCTGAATGGCGCTTGCATACATGGTCCCTTCTCGACTCCGTTCACTAGTGAAGTGTTGCATAATGTAGGTGGCCAGGAAGCATATCCCTTCACTGATGGGTTCTCTAGGTACCACCAAATCAAAATCATGCTGGAGGATAGGAGCAAGACGACCTTCATGACCGAGTTGGGGTGTTTTCACTACACTGTAATGCCGTTTGGATTGAAGAATGTGCCAGCGATTTTCTCATGCATAGTTTTTGGTGCGTTTAAGGAGTTTATTCATAAGTTCCTGGAAGTGTACTTTGATGATTGGATTGTGTTTGGGCTGGTAAAACGCCATGTAGCAAGCTTCTACCTGATGCTGGATACCTGTCGAAGATACCATATCACGCTCAATATGATTAAATTCTTGTTTTGTGTTCCTTTTGGGAACTTGCTGGGTCATGTGGTTTGTAGCTAAGGGCTGATGGTAGATCCTATGAATATCACAGTGATACTAAATCTCGAAGCACCGAGGAGTGTGAAATAGCTATGCACTACCCTAGGACATATGGTCTATTACCGAAAGTTCATCAAAGGCTATGCCCAGATCATCATGCCTATGGAGAATTTGTTGAAGAAGGATGTTACATTTTGCTAGAATGAGGACTGTAAGAAGAGCTAGGATGTACTAAAAGAAAAGATGGTCACTGCGCCGATCCTAGTCTTCCCAGATTGGAACAAGGAGTTTCATGTACATGTCAATGCATCATGTATAGTGCTAGGAGCAATACTGACAGAGGTTGATGGAGAAGGCTTGGACCATCCTATAGTGTTCGCAAGTAGAGGTTATCTAAGGTAGAAAAGAACTATTCCACCACCGAGCGTGAAGGGTTAGCTATGGTATATGCGCTCCAGAAGTTTAATACTACTTGCTGGGAGGCCACTTTAAGATGTATACGGACTGCTCCACGCTGAAGAACTTGGCCAATAAACCTATGTTGGGGGGGAGAATCTGCATGTGGCTGTTATTATTCCAGGAGTATGATTTAGAAGTTATTGTGAAGCCTAGATGACTAAACTCCAGACCAGATCATCTGATGCGCATCGAAACACGGGAAGAGCCCACTAATTTGGAGGAAGGATTACTTGACGTGTAGCTATTTGTAGTGTGTGCCATGGAAGGTCATTTTGAGGATATCATACACTTCCTAATGACAGGAACTGCCCCAAAGGGATACACTGTCTAGCAGAAGAAGGAGTTAGTGGTGCGCACGACAGATTTTTCTATCATTGTTGGGCATCTATACAAAATGGGATTTGATGAGATATTACGACAATATATACCTGATTTTGAAAGAAGCATCATCTTCAAGGACACTCATGGGGGAACTGCGGGAGGACATTATGCAGGGAGAGCAACGACGTAGAAGATTCTGCACACAGGGCTATGGTGGCCAACCCTCCATCAGGACTCAAAAGTGTATCGCAAGGTGTGTGATGTGTGTCAAAGGACTGGCAGGCCATCGCAGAGGGATGAGATGCCTTTGAATCCATAAATGATGTTGCAACCCTTTGAGAAATGGGCAATAGATTTTGTGGGACACAGTCAGCCCCAAGGAAAGATGGGAGAAAGGTACATTGTCACCGCGACGAAGTATTTGACTCGTTGGGCAGAGGCACAGCCTGTGAAGAATTGCACAAGCACGAATGCTCCAAATTTCCTCTTTGAGAATGTACTAATGTGATTTGGCTGTCCAAATATTTTGATGATTGATCATGCTACGCACTTTCTGAATGAGACGATCAGCGTGTTAATGCATGAATTTTAAGTATATCACCAAAAGAGCTTGCCTTATCACCCACAGGCTAACAAGATGGTGGAAGCATTCAATAAAGTGCTAGAGAATGCGCTGACCAAGGTTTGTAATGCTCAACAAAGTGATTGGGACCTAGTCATACCTGCAATACTATGGGCTTATCAGACAACATGCAAAATTTTGACTGGAAAAACTCCCTTTAGGCTTGTCTATGGTGTTGAAGTGGTAATTCCTATGGAATATATTGTGCCTAGTCTACACATAGCGATGCTCATAGGTATGATGAATCACGGAGACCTAGAGGAAAGGCTCACACAACTGGATGAGCTTGAGGAAGAGAGATTTTTGGTTGGATTTCACCAACAAGTCCAAAAGCAACACGAAAAAGCATGGCATGATCAACATATTAAGCTACTCACCTTCAAGGTAAATGACTTGGTTTTCTTATATGACAACAAGTTTGATAAATTTCCGAGGATTTTTAGAATGCACTGGTTAGGGTCCTATGTCATTAAGGAGATTATTGACAGAGGAGCAATATAGCCGGTCAAGTTGAATGGAGATCCCTTCCTAGGAACGGAGAATGGCAATCGATTGAAGCCATACACCAGTTTTCCAGCCATGTGACTAGATGAAGGTAGCACAATCTTAGTGCTCCAGGTAGTTGAAAGGTGGCACAGGATTATAAACTACACTGCTTGGGTTTGGGAGCTGCATGATTTGAGGACTATGTGAAGCATGGAAGTGTCACAGGGTTCACGATAGTGCGGCGGGTGCTGCAATACCCAGGGAGGAATAATGCAGGTCGGCCCGGAAGTGACCGTTAAAGTCACTGTTCATAATTTGATGATAGAAATGTGGCCAAATGGAGCAGGTGGACAACATTTAAGATGAAATTTATGGCTTAGATCCTTGAAAATATGTTGCCAATCCAAAATTAATGAGGGGGGGGATGGTTGGATTTGAATTCAAAATGCCCTATAAATTACAAGTGCCTGTCGAGTGAAAAACACTTGGAATTTTGGGAAATGAGTTGTTGAGCTCTCAGGCACTCATGAATTGATAATTGACTTTGAAAGAGACTCCAGCATTTGCAAACTTACCAGAGACATCGCGAGCATTTTTGGAAAGCGTTATGTCAATGCCCACAGAAGCCATAGATACCGAAGCAGAGGAGTCGATGCCAGAAGTTGAAATGGAGGCAAAAGTAGCTGCTCCAGAGGTCACCGAAGTACTAGCTGAAGTCCCTAAATCCCTGAGGATGTCGAGACCAAAGCTGACCCCAACCAAGGAGATTGCCAAGGATAAAAAGGGTAAGCACCTTGCCATGCTGGTGCTCCAATTGCCAAGGAAAAACCCACCAAAACCCACCACACAAGAGAAAGGAAAGGCCATAAATTTGGATTTGGAGGAGGAAGACATTGAAGACATCCCGATTCATGATGAGGATGTGGGAGTCGAAGTAGAGGAGGTTGAAGGCCAGAATGTGGACCCAATAACTCGATTGCTTGAGTATGTCCCTCAGCGCAAGCCCAAGACCAAGGTGTTGAAAGACATTGATTGACACAAGACCCCCTTGCAAACCTCTCTGCTGCCGGATGATATTGTTTTTGACGGACCATGCTTGCCGTGGGTGCCGTTGCTAAAGCTTGAGGACTGGGACTTGGCTGATCACAAGAAGTTCCCACACCTAGAGACCAAGAAGCCAATGCACTGAATCATTGATACGAATATCGGAATGAATGAATTAGAGCCATGGAGGTGTCCCAGTGGAGTAGACAAGGCAGTGTTGCTCAACCTTCTTTGGGTGCCGCAATACAACCACACCTCGGTGACAGTATTGGTCATCAAGCAGCTACTGTGATTGGTGCATGATGGGTGTCTATGGATGGAGAAGCCAATACCCATCACGAATAGATTGATTCACCGGATAACACGATCGCCTTACATAGGAGACAATCTGACCATGATATTTGGTAGAAAAGGTGGAGTGTAGGCCCTTGTAGAGTCTATGAAAGAAAAGTTTAAAATGGTGAAGAGGCTACACAGATATACTATATCCAGCATCTACAACCCTGTTGTAAAGGTAGCTACATAGATCTTAGTAGGGAAGGTGATGAGTAAGTGTCGCTCCAATGAGGTGTCAGCGCCTGTCATCGCGCTGGCATCCTAGTGCGTCGAAGGAGTCTAGTTCAACTGATCAGACTACCTTCACGTTGAGTTCCTGGTGAACTTTCACGAAGAGCAGGAGCTCATCATGACGTTCCACTACATGTAGCTCTTGCTGTGAATTGTGCTGGTAGCGTGGGAATTGCTAGAGGACAGTCAGTTCCCTTCGGTCCCACCAGACCTGCCAAAAGCAACGAAGTACACTTCGTTGTGGGCAACCAAGGATGTACAATGAGTCAAGGACAACAATATCTTCTAGATCTTTATGGAGATGAACATCCGCATGGCCGTCAATCACAAACCATGATTGTTGCCTATAATGTATGCCAACCTACAAAGCTACGCAAAATTTAAAGAAGACTTTGATCATGTATCCATCAGTGCATGGAAGGACCCTGCACAAAAATGGTACAACTTGCCTTACCTAGAAACGAATGATGCCATTGATGTGGTATTTGATCAATGGTAAGAAGAGTGGCACTCTACAACAGACCTGGCGATGGGAGGACAAAAATTCGCTGCGCAGAAAAAGGATGAGGCCAAGCTAAAGATGACCCAACTAGCCGAAAAGAGAAAGAAGGAGGTCATTAACAAGGCCCAGAGGAGTGTGAGGCCACGCAGCAGACAGGTGGGATAGAGCGAGGCTCTGACAAAGGCACGCAGTCACCTTCACCTGAGACAGAGGAGGAGACAAATGAGTAGCACGGCATGGACCCACAGGGGATGTCTGCCCGCATGAAGTGCTCGAGGGAGCTGGAGAAAGGAGGCTCCAGGAATAAATCAAAGGCGACTAAGACATCACTGGACCCTATCACACTAACAGAGGGTGACTTGCATGATATTGACGATGCAATGAGGGACGTCACCATGAAAGCCCTGCAACAATTTGAGAAATAGCAGTAAATCATCCTGGGGGCTATCCAGACACATTTGCAGGAGCTACAGACCCATGCATTGCAGGCTAGCACAGTGTCTACCAACCTTGCCATCGACACCTCAGAGGCTACCAAGATGCTATGAGCAAAGGCCTCCATTATGATAGTGTTACTTGATGGAGCACTGACCACAGAGAATGTAGCTAACAAGCCCACTCTCAACGTCCTAAAGGGAGTAGGCTTGAATCTAGCAGCTTTCACATGAAGCACTCCATCTCTTGCAGGGTGGAGTGATTGTAGAACTGAGGGCCCATGAGCACCGCGCCCTCCAGGTGATCAGTGAACAGTGGAACAATAACGAGTAGATGGCACTACAGTGAGATTCTGCCATCACCACTGAGATCGAGGTGACAAATCAGAGCAAGAACATTATGCAGGTCATCCAGGAGGCATGTCGAATGGTCCCAGAATTGGCCATTCTAGAGGAGGAGCCAATCGAGGTGTGCATCCCCAAGCTGTCCACAGGGGTGTGTGATACTCGTATTGAGATGGAACGGGTTTAGCTGGAGTTGAACCTGCAAATCACATAATTATAGTTGAAGGCCCAACCTTCAACTCCACCAGAAGTGAAGGAGTAGCGGGCGATCGCTGTCAGAGAAGTAGTCGCGGCAGTGGATAATGTAGTAGCAGACTGCAGGAAACTTTTTGAGCAGTCGTTTGAGGTCCTGACAAGCTTGCAGGAGGACACCAATGTCCAGCGACTACAAATGAAAGCGTGTGAGCTACAACAGCACTATGATGAGGTTAAGGGCACAACACAAACCGTTGCACTGACACAAAGACTAGCAAAGTTGCAGGAGGCCAAGAAGCTGAAGGAACAGGTGGATGCAGTGCTGCACAAGGAAGTAGTGTTGAAGGAAAGACTGAAGCCTTAGCTAGATGAGGCTTACACGGTGACATGATCTATTGAAGGCAAGCTTACGACTCTGAAAGTGATGCAACAAAATCTTCAGGCCAACAGCTTACGAGCAGTGACCCAGTAGATGGTCGAAGACGTGAAGCAGACGGCCACACATTGCACAGATGAGGTTGTGGTCATCAAAGTTGAACTGGAAGGTCTTCGCGTAAAGATCTCCGCATCGGATGATTGACTCGAGAGCAAGTCACAGTGTTTGTGTTGGGGGACTGTTGGGAACGGGATCCCCCAAGGACATTTTTGGGGCTAAAATCCCATGTTTTGTGTCGAATTTTGTAATAAAATAGTAAAGTATTTGCATTTTATGGTCATGGAGCATGAAGCTGTCATGAGTCATAAAGGTTTTTCCACCCTTAGTTTTGTAAAGTAAAGTCAGTTTTAAAAGATCTACCCATGGTCCATGAACCATGGGATTGTATAAAAGGAACTAAGTAAGTAAGCTCTAAGTAGTTGACAAAAGTCTAAGAGAGTCATAGCTCTAAAGTAAGAAGTTTAAGTTTTGGGTTGTAGCATAGGTAGAGGCGCTACAATTGAGTGCGCAGAAACCTAGGATAGAAGTACGCGGCTGAGTGCACAGACACCTGGAGCTGTGTTCGTAGGGTGGATAGAGTCTGTAATCACTTGTAAGATATCAATAAAGAGAATTATCCTGCAAATTTTGTGTCTTTTTTCCTATTAATGCATGTTGACATGTTATTATGAATTTCATTTATAATACTTATATGATGCGTGAATGTATGCAATTACGTTGGTTAAGTTAACACAAGTAAGAACGTATGTTTACGTAGTGCTAATTGTGTTTACATGATAAGATAAGTAGGATTCTTAAGATAACTTGACAATCTGTGAAATATGCTGCCTTAGCAGCACGAAAGTATTTGAATCGTAGGTTAGGGTTACGCGAAGGCTAGCCATACCCTTTTGCGAAGGTACCGAAGGGAGGAATAAGGGGTTAGGAAGACCGAGCCCTAGAACTTAACGACCCGCGCGAAAGCAGGAATAGAAGGAATAAACCGACATCACAACCATCTCAGGGTATGGAAACTTGGTTCTAGCATCCCGCCATACTACTTCGAGTGAGACTTCGGTCCGCGCTCCGGGGGATGATGCTGAAAGGGCCAGTAGTGTAGGGATTTGTTTGGCTTACTAGCGCTCAACCTTAGTCAGGCCCCAACAAGCCAACGCCTTGGATGACATATTTTGTAGACACACCCAAACTCTATTTTAATGAAAAGCATACTACTTTCTACCTATGTTTATCTTGATCAATGTATGAACGAATATTGTTTTTAATTTACATATGTTGCAAACGTCTATTTAACACATGATTCACCAATGCATATATTAATGTGTTTAAATATTTCAGAATGTGTTCATATTCGATGTAATCAAATTGCCTTTCCAAGTGATTGACTCATAAAAACACTCTTAATGTGGTTAGACTCCTTACTGTATAGACACCATTTAAATGTATACCACTAGCTGTGAATCTAACCTAATGATCAAATGTTGGGCACCAAATGTGATGGCATCAGCTAATAGCTCAATTACTACACTATATTTTGCTATATTGTTCATTGTTTGACTGAGGCATATTCCATGAATAGAAAGTAGCTCATCACTGGGTGAATAGATAACCTAGGCCGAGGAAGCTAAATTTTGAGTACTACGACTAGTGCCATCAGCAAAGCCAATGTAATTCTGAGAGAACATTGACATCTACAAACCAAGTGTAAAAACAAGATAAGCAGGAGAAGTAGTAGAAAATGTAAAAACACTAATTATAACACATTCCTAAAAAAATGGTAAATAATGTACAAATCTTCACCAAAAAATTGTGAAAAAAATTTATTTAGGTAAAGACCATTTCTGGGCTTTCCCAAAGGAACACCATCATAATCAACTAGCTCATAGGCACCTTTTTAGCTAATACACGTTTTATGATGTAAGGGCCATGCCACATAGGCTCGAATTTCTCTGCACCTAACTTTTCATGAGCTTGATCATAAACCAAGACTAGGTCACCTTTTGAATATGTATGAGGATTAACATTTTGATGATATTGGGCTTTCACACATTTTTGGTGAGCTTCCCTAGCCAATGTGGCATTACGATGATTTTAATATAAATGAGCTAAATGTACAAAGCGTTCTTCGTCTGCAAAGCTAGCAGGTAATAATTCAATAGCTAGCATGAGGGATGGGATTTCACACTCAATAGGTAGTGTTATCACTCAGGTTGTCCCTAGGCTCCTAATAGGGATACGGCCGAGGTAACCACAAACCAATCTTCTGATTGCAGGTTCTAGCCCA
>APFE030470747.1:0-19365 GCA_000404065.3 Pinus taeda | reverse complement strand
GATACGGCCGAGGTAACCACAAACCAATCTTCTGATTGCAGGTTCTAGCCCACCTGCAATCGGAGAGGGCTCTCTCCTTTCGATTCAACCTTAGTTGATGATTTTAGGCTAGCTTTCCGACTTCAAGGGAGTGTTGGTTATGATTGGAAAGAAGGTAGGATTCTCGAGCAAAAAGGCATGGTAAGAAGCGATAAGTTTCGAACCATTGGGCATGGAGTCACAGATTGAGGCTTGCGAGCGTTTTCTTGGTCACAAAGGGATATGGAGCGGGATAGCCACACAGGATACAATCTTCTATCTGCTGAAAGTACGGAGTGGACATCAGGGATGAAAGGAAAAGGAGAATCATTTCATCATGCTGATAAAGAGGAGAAATGGATGAATGGGATCCAGGAGCATTTAAGAATTCCTAAGACATGCACTCATATGTGAAAGAAACAGCGTAAACCAGATCATTTAAGAATACAAGCTCATAACTGTTTCTGAAGAAAACATTTAAAAACGCAGAAATTGAACTTAAGGTGTAATGAAACAAATCTTAAGCTATTCTTTTTTCCTGCAATTTAGAAAGGCGGAAAGGTGGTAAAAAACATAAAATTAAACAGAGGAGAGGAACACTTATTGGATCATGTAGAAGCACAGGAATTCCGTGATCATTCTTTGGCCAAGAGAAAACATCAAGTAGTTTCGCAATCCATGCTTTCAGCAATCTTTGATTATGGAAATTATGACAGTTACAGTGCGAGTCTTTGCTCAGAGAAAATGCTGGAAAGAAGACTGACCAACAACTACTACCAACCAACCAACCCCTCACAACATTGCTCAGGGTGGTTTTTATAAGCAAAAATACTGGAAAGACATCATTACAAGTGACCTAAACAGGTATGTTGGGAAACTCTTCAAAAATCTAAGTGTTGCTGGAATTAAATGCAAGTAAATCTCTTTGGCTGCGCTGGGGGCAGCTGAATCGGAAAAGGTGACGAGGTGGCCCTTGGGACCAGATGGAGTGTTGCTGGAATGATTATTCTTTGGGAATTGTAGCTCTGTTCTGTTGTGAAGTGAATGTGCAATAATTGTGATTTGAGGGCTTCGAGTGGTTTCGCCATCTTTCTATGAATCTGCTGGAAGATATTAGATTTTCTCCTGCTTCGGGCCGCTGCTCAAGATATTCACTGATACTCTTTGCCGCTACATTGATGGCTCCCGCCGTTGACTGATACTCTTTGACACACTTGATGCCTGATGATTTGATCTAATACACTTTAACTCTCTGATTGATCTGTTGCTGTCTTTAAACCGGATCCTTTTAGGCACGATCGGGCGATTTTCGGGCTTTTTCGGCGCGCAATGGGCTAAGGGATGAGAAGATTCCTCGAAATGGCGTGCTAATCGCACATCGAAAACTTCCTCTGTTTCTTGATTTGGAGATCCGAAGTGCGATTTTTCTTCCTGCGCGAAGTTTCGGCTTTCTGGCTGCTGACGTCAGTGTGGCATCGGTTGTACGTCGGATGACGTCAGCTGTGGTGGGTCCCTAGTACAGAGCAACGTGGTGAGTCGCTGATACTTGAGGTAATGTGATGGAGAAACTCCGATGCGATATCACAATATCGCGTCGGCAGGGAACGGGGGGGGGGGGGAATTGGGTTGGACACTTGGCGCTTGTGACTGCCGATCGACGATATCGCAATATCACATCGGCGGAGACAGAGAGGTGAATGAATTAGACACTCAGCGCTTGCGATCGCCGATCGCTGATATCGCAATATCGCGTCGGTGGGGAACAGATGGGTGATGACTTGCATGAAGATGAGAGTGCGAGGTTGGGATGCGATACAGCTTTGAAGAGGAAAGAGCAAGTAAGTGGGTGTGAAGGGAATTTGAGGTTTCAGATGGGGTCCGATTACCTCAGAGGGATTTTAGGCTTTGGAAGAAGTCCATTGTATCTGGGGGGTGGTTTTGGAGGTGAAGGGTTCTTGCTGAGTTTCAGATAAACTGAGCAATTCCCGGGAGTACTTATGGTTATTTTTCAACCAGGGGGAGGGATATTACGTAGGGGGATTTTACTTAATATTAATAAGGGGATGGGAAGAATAGGGAGCTAGATAATAATGTTAGTGATTAATATGGAAATAGTAAGAAAAGCGCTAAGTTCAGGAGAGCTTAGGCTGTTACAAGGGGGTAGGACCATATTTTAGGAGAAAATATGGAACAACTTTGAGTAAAGCGGATCTTTACCCAAGCCAGTGTTATGAAGATGAGGGAACTTAAGAGGTGTCAAGTAGATCTTGACCTCTTTTGGGGAAGTTAGTTAATGATTGGGGAGAACAGAGAAGGGGAGTCAGTTATACCTCTTTTGAGCCTCTTGCGTACAAATCTTTACTGATTGTGTCCTGAATGATATGACACTTGAAAAACCTGGAACTGGTCAGCAATTTAGGATTCAACAACCTCAGAACTACCTACCCAGCCTACTTGCCTAGCATTTTTTCTTCTTTTGTTTGGGGTGCACTTAGACTTCCAAACCCGTCATTCATTTTTCTTTTGATGCTTTCCTATCTACATACTACCCTTATTTCTTCAAGAGCCCAGATTAAGCTATTGGGCTCCTCTGCTTCTTTACCTATCTAAGAATCTGCCAAGATTAGACTGTTTGGACAGATTTACAATCTCTATATTCTAAAACAGGAAATTTAAACCTAGGGAGACCAAGATTAAACTGTTTGGACCTCCCTTTAACTGAAAAATGGCAAAGTCAGAATAACTTTACAAAATTTGAAGGCAATTGGATGAACTTGAAGTAGCCTTCTTCACCTGGAGACTACTAAGCAAATATGGAGCATTGCAGCAAGCAAAGTACGACATATTTGGCCTGTGAAATGCCAATCATGAAAAAGAATAACCTGCTGCAGCAAGAAGCTAACAGGATCCACATGCACACCCTACTCATCAATGATGAACCCCAGATATTGAACTTGTGTCATGCCAAAAGTGCATTTCTCCAAATTGGCACTCAACTTGTGTTGTTGCAGGGTTTGAAGGACCTGTCAAATATGGTGGAGGTTCTCTTCCTAACTCTAGCTAAAGATCAAGATGTCATCTAAATACACCACCAAAAATGCCTTGCTTAAGGGTTTCAAGATGACACCCATCAATCTCATGAAGGTTGTAGGGACATTCATCAACCCAATAGGCATGACCAACCTTTTAAAAAGGAAATCCTTAGATTTGAAGGAAGTCTTCCACACATCAGAGGGTTTGATCAACACCTGGTGATAGCCAGACTTTAAGTCAATCTTGTTGAAATATTTGGCCCCCCTTGAGTTGGTCCAGAAGGTCATCAATCTATGGGATTGGGTACCTATTCCAGATAGTGATCTTGTTGAGCACCTGATAGTCAATACAGAGTCTCCAGGTCTGGTCCTTCTTTTGTACCAATATAATCAAGCTCCCATGGGGTGATGAACTTGGCCTAACATGCCCTTTCTACAATAGATCTTGAATTTGCCTCTTGATCTCATTGTTTTCCAGAACAGAGCATCGATAGATCGGTCCATTGGGTAGTGGCATGCCTGGGGTCAGATCGATGGAGTGCTTGACTTGACAGTGCAAATTTACCCCTATGGGTGATGCAAAAATGTCCTTGTACTCCTCCATGACCTTGTCCATCTACTGTTGATGTGTGGAGGATCCCTGTCTAGAAGTCGTGGCCACAACCTTCTTCTTGCCCTAAGGGTGAATCATAAGGAAAATAAATTTCCTAGTCTCGGAGATGATCTTACTACATTGCTTTACAGTGATCAAACAGATGGTGGTAGGTGGGGCTACCTCTGGTATCTTGTATAGCTTATTTCCCAAAGTAATAATCAGAGAGCGAGGTCTAGACTCATATACAACATGTCGCTTCCACAAGTATGGTTTTCCTAATAATACATCACAAACTTCAAGAGGAGAAACATCACACATTACCTCATTCGTGAAGGGCTTGATGTTGTAGGGAAGACGACACTGTTGGCCGGTGCGGAGATCTCATCCTTGTTGGGTTGTGTTATATTCTTTCCACGACTAACCCATGTAGTTAATCAAGGGGTTAGAGGGAGGCGGAGCCCCCCTTCGTTGCGCCAATTGTGTAGGGGGGGGGGGGGTCACAAGGGGGTTTGAGGCACACCCATAACCCCACTTTATGGGGTCTAGAGCAATGCCTCAGAAGATTTTGGTTTTGGACCCTATGTTAGCATGAGCAGACCCACCTATGGTTTTGTGCATGATTTTCACACATCTTTTTGGATGTGATGGTTTTCGGTCCATGGTATTGGATGCGATGGTTTTCTGTCCATGGTATTGGATGCTTCAGCATGTGTAAATATGTATTATAACATTGAAAGGAACATAATGAAAAATCAAGCTGGTAGTCCTGGTTTTGGGATTCAGGGGAAAATCTCTGTGTATATGTGTTTTATGTGTTATGCTCTTGCATTTTTTATTTTCTGTGTTTTAGAATTTGTATGCTGGTAATTTCTATATGGGGTTAAAACCTACATTTGGTATTGGAGCTGTTTTGGCTTTAAGGGGATGTCTTTGTTGCTGAGGGGTTTCGCTCGGGCCTGTGGTAGACCCTGTTCAGTGGGAGGATCGATTCTCGTGGTAAGATAATATGGCGAGCAGTGCAAAGATAGAGATCGATAAATTTAATGGTCAGAATTTTGAGTTGTAGAAGCTCAAGATGGAGGATCTGTTGGTGGATAAATATCAGTGGATCATGGTAGATCAAGGTACTAAACCAACGGGAGTGTCCGATGAAGAATGGAAGAAGTTGGATCGGAAGGCAAACAACACAATACGATTGTGTGTCTCAGATTCATTATTGCTGAATGTATCAGGGGAAGCTACATTGAAAGCTTTGTGGGACAAGTTAGGGACTTTGTACCAATCTAAGTCTCTGGTGAATAAATTGTTCCTGTGAAAAAAGTTGTATAACCTGAGGATGAAAGATGGAGACTCGGTGACAAAGCTTTTGAACGCATTTAATACTATGGTAGGTCAGTTAGCATCTGTTGATATTAAAATTTTAGATGAAGATAAGTGCATCAATTTGTTGTGTTCTCTACTAGATTTGTGGGATAGTCTGGTTATTGTAATAGGTAGCAATGCAACTGCCTTGTAGTTTGATGAAATAGTCTTATCCTTACTGATGGAGGAGATGAGAAAGAAAAACATGGAGAGCTAGAATGGTGATGCCTTGTCTATACAAGGATAGTCCCAGAACAGAAATAAAAATAATTCATCGAATGAGAGATCTAAATCTAGAGGGAAATCTAAATCTCTAGGAAAACCTGTAAAGGTTGTGTGTTGGAAATGTGGAAAAGAAGGACACTACAAAAGGGACTGTAAATCTCAAGCTCTTGATAAAGGAAAGGGATCTGATGATGCTCCTTCTGCAGAGGTGAAAACCATCTCAGATAAAAGTGGGGATGTGTACTTGGCCTCTTCGAGTACACATGTAGATCATGAGGCATGGTTGATTGACTCAAGTGCATCCTTTCATTTCACTCCCAATAGAGAGTGGTTCTGCGAGTATGAGAGATATGATGGTGGTGATGCCTTCTTAGGGGTGGTGGGCTCCAGTATTGCAACAATAATGTTGCAACTCCTGGGACTCCCTTCTTTACTTTTATCAACCTAGTAGTTCGTAACAAACTTGGAAGCGATGGTACTATATGCACAAGTACTAGCTCTTGCCGCGGCTGTCACTTGATCAACTGGCACAAGTCTGCTAGGAGCTTAAGTCAACTTCTATGAGCTATGAGAAAAAGCTTTTAACTGTGATGGATGAAAGCTAACTCAGAAAGAAACTTAAAGCTAAAAGAAAATGTAAACCCTAGCAAACCCTAGTTTTATTGACTACCCCTACTGGTGCGAGAAAAGAGATGAAAGCGGTGGAAATGGATGCCATTGAATTTTATAAAGGTAAAATGCATGTGACTAAGCTACTTCTGCAGTAAAATCTGGAAAAAACATCTTTTTGTATTTTTGAGTAAGTTGTCAGAATTATTACGCATGTGCTTTAACTATTTTTGATTGTGCAGAGGTTGATTGGTTAAACGAAATGCTTGCAGGAGGTTGGGAAGGTGAGAATAGGGCCTAAGGGGTCCCTAGCACCCTTTCAGAGAGTTTCACAGTGATCGGATCTCAAGAAACCACTTTCGTGAGCTTCTACAGGAAGTCTTCGGGGGTTCCACCGGATGTTCTATAGCTTCTACAAGATGTTCTGTAGCTTCTATAGGATGTTTTGAAAGGGAATTTTGTAGGTTTGATGGTGGAAGTAAAGGTGAAGAAGTGGGTATGGAGGTGAGATAAGGGTGTGAGGAGGTCTAGGACTTGGTGAATGAGGATGAGGAGTGGTTAAGGCAATCGAATTTGGTTCAAGGATGGAGGGAGCAAGGTTGCACAAAGATATGGGAATTAGGTCAAATTGACAAAGGGGTGGAAAATGAAAGGGAGGAATCTGAGTTAGGGGGTTGGAGCAGGTTGTCTGATGGAGGAAAGGTAGGCAGGAAGGCATCACAGGTGTTCTGCACACAATCTCTCAAAACTAGTCAAAGAAAGACTAAAAAAAATCAGAGATCTATCTATTGTGACCTAATCTGACCTAGAAACCAAAATCATGATGAACAACAAGTTGTGAACAGTAAATCATGCAGGAAATTTATGGAAACCTAAGCAAGAACAGATCTAAATATGCAATCATAACTGGTATCAACTTTTCCATCTAAAAATCCAACACTTGCAATTGCATTGAAAAGCAAAACAATGTTTTTGTGGCAACAAGTATGCCTTTGTCTCAGCGCATGGTCCCAAGGAAGGAGAGGTGAGATCAAGGGTTGCTTGATGGCCTTTTCTGAAAATCTTTTCTGTACTCAAACTGTCAAATCAACCTGAAGGATGAAAAGCTATTTTAATCATCAAAAGCAACCTAAGTAACAAAACAAGATTTTAACCTAAATAACAGATTTTATTCTAAGAATGCAGCAAAGACACATAAAAGTACACAAAAGAGGCACTGGGCACTTGGGTTGGGCCAAACCCCAAGAGCTACAACCTCCTAAAAAAGATTATAGCTGGTGCGAAGCTGGATTCATCTTTATTGATAAAAAAATAATAGTTACATCCCAGAAACTGTCTACAAGAAAAAGCTTGAAAATGTGTTGAAATGCAGAGCTAACCTACTGGCTAAAATCTAACTAACATCTGACTAACTCCTGCCTAAAAACTGACTAACTAAAATGAGGCCCTAAGCCTTCTTATTTATACAAATTGAGGACCCCAACAATCCTCCTAAACTTTAGGAACTTGGCTGCCAAAACTTGCAGTTAACAACAACTTTACTAGCCCTCGTTGGGCTACCCTTGTGATAATCAATGTGGTGGCCCTTGAACTCTGAGTTGCTGGTAGATAATTTGAGGTAAGGGCTCATAAATGAAGGGGACACCTTCCTACAAATCCTCTCCCTTGTTCTTCCATGAATTTGGCTGCCAAGTGCTCATTAAAACTTTTGATTTTGTCTCAAAATTGACCAAAAAACTGCATAAAGCACACATTAGACTTTTTGGCATAATGACTAACCCAATTCACTCTATTAGCATAAATATAATAAAAAACATGCAATAAACTAATGAGAATGGTGGATTAAGTCGAATTCGGAGGCTAAATGAGCCCATATAATTACCCATTTGTGGGGCTCATCATCACCCCCCTACTGAAAGTGTTGCTCATCCTCTAAGCAACTAATCTATATCTTCATCTTTTATGGCCCTAGTGGCCTCCTTATCATCTCAAGCTTCTGACGTGATCTACTCATATGTGCCATAAAAATTTTCCTTCTTGTCCATGTTCTTCCACTGCTCCTTCTATTCTATTGTTTGAATTCTTATGCTTTTTCTGGCCTTGAAATACATGGAGTCTTGCCTTTTTCTCTTTTCTTTTGGCTTAATTGATGTGCTCAAGGCAGTGAGACCAGCTGCTGCCTCTCTTTCCGAAGTCTCAGGGGACCCTTTTCTTGGTTTTGCCTCTGCTTCCTCTTTTTCTACTCCTTCTGTCTCTTTTTCTTTCTCTGTTTGCTCTGTTTCTTCCTGTTCTGTCTCTTCATCCTTTTCCTCTTCTATTTTAGTTTCTTCCTTTTCCTTTTCTTGTCCTGCTGAGTCATTAGTTGCTTCATCTTCTCCCCCTTTCTACTCTTCTTCCTCACTGTCAGAAGGACTGATATCATAGGTGAGGGCTTTTATGTCACCTTCTGTTGTCATGTTCCTGAAGACTTCCCAATTAGGAAGTGTGAATGTATGGAGGATTTCTTGGTATTTAAGATACAATGCATAGGATCTAGCTGGTTATCTACACTGCAGGGCTTCTATTGCCTAGCTAGCTGTGCATGTCATCTGGGCTTCTCTCTCCTGCAACTGGTGTTTCAGCGTCAGTATTTCAGCTGCTGCCTGAGACTCCCTCTCTTACTATTGCTTTATCCTCATTTCAACATCAAGTTGTGTCTCTTCCCTTGGCTATTGTTCCTTTGTCGTTTCTTGACCTGCTAGGGGACCTTCCTGTAGTTGCTGCTCTTTAGAAATCTGGGTTATGTCTGCCCTTTGAGTTTCTTGTTGTTGTAACTGCTTTTTCAGCAGTGCATTTTCCTCCTGTAGCTGGGATTTTTTTAATGCTTTCTGTGTCTCTCACTATGGCCAACTCTCCTCTTAATTCCTTTAGCTTGTCCTCCATGTGGTGTTGAGTGTTTTTTTTTTTTTTAACAAAATGCTCAGGTGAGAAAGTAGGTAGAACTGAAAACAGAGGGATAGCTAAATTTTCGTCTTTTTTTTAAACCAAATAAGGAATTTCCTATGTGCTTCTCCTTACAACATCAAATTGGAATATTTCCCATTGTTTTAAACTACTTTTATCCTGAATTTGACTCTCTTCTTTTGAAAATATTTTTTTTTGTTTTTTCTGACAAAACAGTGGGTAAATAACACAGGTTCTTTTCAGAGAGTAGGTAGATATGCAGATTCATTTTTTTTCACACATGCTAGTTTCTATGGTTGCATGTATTTTCTTTACAGTAGAATTAAAAAGAAAAATGGGGGAGATTTTTGATGCAGGAAAACTGCAGAAACTTAGTGCAATATGTAGGCAACTGTTTTACTTCCACTACACAGGCAGACTTTTCCTCTGATTTTTCAATTTGATGCCGTTCAATTCACCACCTTGCACAAACATACCATGCATAGAGGAGTTTTTTAGAGCCTACCTCGTTTTGAGCTTGAAATTCGCTGAAAATTCTGGGTTTTCTTTCTGCATGGTTGTTTTCTGCCTTTCCTATAGAAGCCTTCCTGTAGAAGGCTCTCGTTTCCTGTAGAATGAAACTGTGCTTCCTGGAGAGCCTGATAAGCAAGAGGGTTTTGAAAAAATGACTGAGAAAAACTGGTTCGCTGCTATGGAGGTGGTATGAAGCTTGTTGCAGCTACAGGGATGATAATGAAATGGAAACAATGGTGGTGAGAGTATTTCAAAGATGAGTTCGATTGGCTGTTCACGGAGACTTCCGTTGATGGAGGGTGAGTTGGCCAAGTGCACGTTGGCCCCATGCAAACTGTTGGTCCCCACTGCAGTGTTATTATGAATTGTATGTTTTCTGCATGTAATCACTTCCATCAATTACGTTGGAGTTTACACAGCCACCACTACCTGTTTTCAGTTTTCTTCCTGAGATGGCTGAGCACACGTGTCGATTGCACCCACCGAGCATTGTTTGAACTAGATGAAGCACTGTCTAAACTGGATGAGGGTGGCCAGTTAGCCGGGCACTGATCTTGTTTAATCACAACCATCTCATTGTCCATTCAGTTCTTAAATTACATTCATGCAATAGAGGAACAGGGTTAGTCACGTACTTGGAAGTCAAATGTGTTTGTTGTGAGGTACTGCGGCCTTTCCTTCTGCTGCATGCCTTTGTTTCTGTGGTTGCATGCTGGCTTGGTTGCTGATTCATGACTGTTTTTCTTCTGCAGGTATCCTCTGGCTGGATCTAAGCTGTAGGTGTCTATTTCAACGTTCAGATTTGCACCCTCATGCTGCTGATGCTGGATTTTTGCAAGACAGTGACTTGTTTTCTCCATAGTTCCCAAACGATAGATCGGATTGACTTGAAACTTTTTGAGCATGTTTATATCATCATTATGCACCTCCCGTAGCAAAATTGTGGTCAATGGATGTACATATTTCGAGAAAAACTGAAAATGGCTGAAGGTAACAGAGGTCAATTTCTCGAAAACCGTGCGCTGGAATTGGCTGAAATTGCTTGGGCAGGTTACTATCACCTATATGCATCTTCCCATGAAATAGGTTTTGAAATGGATGCATGGATATGGAGAAAATGCAAAATGGTTGAAGGTGATGGAGGCTGATTTCTTGGAAACCGTGCAATGGAATTGACTGAAATTGCTCGGGCATGTTGCCATCATCCCTATACAACTCCCCATAAAACAGTTTTGTAAATGGATGTATGGTTTTCAAGTTTACTTTGAAGAATGGTATCAATTTATTCACTTTTGAACAGCCTTATGGCATATGGAAAAGTCATTTAAAAGGAAAGAGAGCTTAAAGAAGTCAAATTTTGGCATAAAACTATGTTTTTTAAATCACACAGCAGTTTCGTAGCGCGCTACGAAACCACTGAAAAAGCTTGCACAAAAGACTCTGTTTTCTGCTTTTCGTAGTCAACTTCCAGAAGGATTCGTGAGTAGTTGAAAGCTCAATTTTGAAAAATGAAAGAGGCTTTCTTTCATAACGCACTGAAATATAAAAACCTCTTTCAGTTTCTTCAAATTCGTTCTGAGGTGGGAGGAATTTATAGTTAAACTTGCGCTACGAAACTGTTGTAGGTGCAGTTTTTCAAAAATCAAAATTTCTTGTTTTACACGTGTTCTTCAAGGATTGATTTTGGACATCTGGAGCAGTGTTTTAAAAAACAAAGAAAGGTTTTTGTTCTAGACATCATGGAATACAAAAACCTCCTTCAGTTTCATAAAATACATCAAGGATGAGAAGATAAAGGCTCTGTCCCACGTGCCATTTTCAAGGATCCTAAACCTAAAAACAGGGAAACATGTTCCCTAATTTCTAGGGTTTGTCATCAGCAATCAGGTGACAACGTGGAAGGCTTCATCAAATTCGACTTCTTGAGGTTGAAAGTTGTGAAAGAATGCTTTAAATGCTTAGATAAGGTTGTTGTAATCATAATAAGGAGTTACACTCCTAGTTGTATTAGGTCTCTAGGAGTGCTAGTTAGCTATCATTTGCATTTAATAGTTAGTTTTAAATATCAATGGGTGTCATAGTAGGATGAATTCAAATTCCCCTCATGCCGGAGGAGGAATTTCAGTTATGTAAAGAGCTCTATATATAGAAGAAGATCTAATGTACAAAAGATTGGCAATTTTCAAAAAACAAGCACATTGTGTTATTGTATGTGACTGTATGTTTTCAGGTTAATACAAAGAGCTGCTTTCACTACTCAGGATTCAGCAAGGGTTTTAATGTCTGATTTTCCTCATGGATTTCTTCATATACTTACTTGCAGTGGTATAGACACATGTTACTTAGAATTCGTTGATGATGCTCTAACTTCCTTCATGTGTTTATAGGTTGTGTTCTCTATATTATATCTGTGTTTCGCTTTTATGTTAAAACCCTCTATGCCCTGACTTCCATGTGAAATTGATCTTGCTGTTGTACTAAAACACACTTTGACTCCATAGCCCAATGGAAGTTTGTTAATTGGTATTTCAACCATTCATATTTTTCATTCGTTTCATAGAGTTAGCCATCTAATATTTATCAAAATCTTTAACCTAGTGAGAGAGCCCTCTCAGGTTGAGGAGGCTAAGCCTCAGCCAAAAGTTGCTTTGAAAGAGTTACACAAGGGCTTCCTGGTCAGCAGCCTATCAGGGTTGGGTTTTGTGATAAAATTTTGGTGCGTCTTCCGGGAGCCTGAAGATTATTCATTCCCGAAATCAAGAAGCTGAACTTCTGAAGGTAGCAGGAGCTCAAACATCTTTTCGAGGTTGCAAAGCTACCTTGGTGACTCCACACATCGAATAACAAATTGGAAGGTGACTCCACTGCTAGAAGATCAGTAGCTTGATGATGTTTCAAAATGAGTTCCATTGCAAGAATGAATGCCAGGTATGCCCCTATGAATTGGTCTCATATCCCTGGTTTTCCAAATCCTATGCCAAAGGTTGATTAGTTAGATGATCTTCCAATATTCAAAGATGAAAAGAAAGACAATGATGCTCTTCATTTGGTTAGGTTTCATATGCATGTACGCAGTCTTAAGGTTCAGTTCCCTGAAGATTGTCTCATGAGGATGTTTATGACCACTTTAGAAGGAAAAGCATAGTCTTGGGATAAAAGCTTGGAAAATGGTTCAATATATTTGCTTGCTAATTTTCATGATGAATTCTATGAGATGTATAAAGAATGTCATCCTTCCTTATTGCTGGTCAAAAATTGTTCTGAACATTCTTTGAGTCTTATTCAATATTTGGAGGATTTTTATGATGATGAGGAATTTATGGATGAATAAATTTTAGAGGCTCTTCATAACAATACATTTCAACACCAAGAAGAAAGAATAACATCCCACGAAACGTAGCATGAAGATCAGCAGGGGTTTACTTATGAAAATCATATTACATCATCGCAGATTGATGTGAAGATGCAGCAATCTTGCCGGTCTTTTGATCATAAAGCGTATGAAATTGATTGCAAACAGCAAGAAGAAATATTGGAAGAAATTTTTTATAACCCTTAGGTAGAGGAAAAGGTTGTTAAATTTTGTAATTCCTTGCAGCATCTTACATCAATGAATGATCATAATAAGGAGGAAAATTACATTGTTTGTGGCAATCATTCAGAAAAGCAGTTGGATAGCATATCAAAGAAATCGTGTGTGGCTGAGAATCAATTGTCTGAAGATGTAGAATGCTATGATGATCATCAAAATAACCATGTCCCCTTTGACCCTATAAATGAATACATGGCCAAGCTTTGCCCACCAGTTTTTCATTTTCATTTGCATTATAAAGATTAGGTACATTATGAGTTGATTTGGTCATCTCACTACCATGGCTATTTTGAGGTCGAATGCAGTCAAGAGCCTCCAATATCAGAAAAGCCAATTTATTGGCTTTATTGGAAATATCATGTTGCTTGACCTAAAGTGGAAATTGCAGCTAGTAGGTAGGTAGGAAAATGAAAATAAGCTCAAGGTTGACTGAGCATTTTTCAGTAGATATAGATTTCTTTCTCCTACAGTGATCATCAAGCTTCAACCTGACGTGAAGGCCCAAGAAGCTTAAAGGAGATGCTTGTCAAACAAATTTCCGTTTATCATAAGAGGATAAAGCACTAGACCTATGAGTTATTAGTGTAATACAGGAGCACACTATCCCAAGTGGAACCACTGTTACCATTGAAAAAAAAAAAATAAAAAAAAATTGAGACAACTTGTATGGTTTCAAAGTTGTAAGTCAGTCTTGGTCAAGTCATTTCTATTGTTTTATTTAAGGAGTCTAAAACATAGAATAGAGTCTTGTTCCCTTTATTAAATATGGTCAACAACCTTGTTTTACCCACCATTGGTCCCACATTTATTCAAAGTGTCATGTGTTAAGGTTGTTTCAAAAATTACATGCGCTACGAAACTGTCTAGGAGTTTTCATAGCGCAAAACCCAAAATTTGCACTAGCTGCGCTACGAAATCAAGGATTCGTGCAGAACTGTGTCAAATGTCATCCAACTGTCAAATCTATCAAAATCCGTTAATCTTACATCATCAATTGTCAGTCCATACACCTTGCCTATCACATTCAATTCCTCATTCTTATCATTAAGTTCGTTAGGTGTCTTGGTACGCTCAAGTTTCAAATTTCAAAAAAGGTGCCAAGTATTTTCAGTTATGATTATGTAAGGGTTCATGTATGAGAATAAAATTGACAAGCATTTAATCAGAATTCTTTGAAGTCCAAGTGAAGTAGCTTCCCTTTTCATTTCAAGCGAGGCAATGATCGAGATTAAGACGGTGCAAGCTCTTTCAATTTTCATCTTGCAGCAATTCCATGGAGATGTCTACAGAAAAGAAAGATCATAGGACAGCCATGTGTCTAAGGAATGAGCCTGTAGGTTTAGATGTTCTCCTGAAGAACAGTGAAGTTGAACAAGCTTTCAAACAGGTTGGATGTTGGAGATTCTGTGAAAAACTTCGAGGAGGTCACATGCAAGTCACCAAAGAATTTGCTTTCAATTTCACAGGATTAAATTCGAAGGTTGGAGCGCTTGAATTACCAATCCCTCCAGAGGTTATATCTACAGTCACTGAAATTCCAAGGGAACAGAGGAGGTGGTTTAAAAAACTTCAAGTTTGCTATGACTCCTTGCAAGGAATTCTTAAAGCTAGAGTTTGTTGATTCAAACTTAAACAAGTCAGTGCCTTTCTATCTATTTCATGGCCTAGGAAAAATGTGTGACAAGGACCAGTTGAAGAACAACCTGAAGGACATATTCAGCTAAGAACAACTACATAGCAAGCAAGGCTAAGTCCTAAAGTTTTGATGTGGATCACCTTTTGAAGTTTACTTTGAAGAATGGTATCCGTTTATTCACTTTCGAACAGCCTTATGGCATATGGAAAAGTAATTTCAAAGGAAAGAGAGCTCAAAGAAGTCAAATTTTGGCATAAAACTATGTTTTTGAAATCACACAGCAGTTTCGTAGCGCGCTACGAAACCACTGAAAAAGCTTGCACAAAAGACTCTGTTTTCTGCTTTTCCTAGTCAACTTCCAGAAGGATTCGTGAGCAGTTGAAAGCTCAATTTTGAAAAATGAAAGAGGATTTCTTTCACAACGCACTGAAATATAAAAACCTCTTTCAGTTTCTTCAAATTCGTTCTGAGGTGGGAGGAATTTATAGTTAAACTTGCGCTACGAAACTGTTGTAGGTGCAGTTTTTCAAAAATCAAAATTTCTTGTTTTACACGTGTTCTTCAAGGATTGATTTTGGACATCTGGAGTAGTGTTTTAAAAAACAAAGAAAGGTTTTTGTTCTAGACATCATGGAATACAAAAACCTCCTTCAGTTTCATAAAATACATCAAGGATGAGAAGATAAAGGCTCTGTCCCACGTGCCATTTTCAAGGATCCTAAACCTAAAAACAGGGAAACATGTTCCCTAATTTCTAGGGTTTGTCATCAGCAATTAGGTGACAACGTGGAAGGCTTCATCAAATTTGACTTCTTGAGGTTGAAAGTTGTCAAAGAATGCTTTAAATTCTTAGATAAGGTTGTTGTAATCATAATAAGGAGTTACACTCCTAGTTGTATTAGGTCTTTAGGACTGCTGGTTAGCTGTCATTTGCATTTAATAGTTAGTTTTAAGTATCAATAGGTGTCATAGTAGGATGAATTCGAATTCCCCTCATGCTAGAGGAGGAATATTAGTTATGTAAAGAGCTCTATATATAGAAGAAGATCTAATGTACAAAGGGTTGGCAATTTTCAAAGAAACAAGCACATTGTGTTATTGTACGTGACTGTATGTTTTCAGGTTAATACAAAGAGTTGCTTTCACTACTCAGGATTCAGCAAGGGTTTTAATGTCTGATTTTCCTCATGGCTTCCTTCATATACTTACTTGCAGTGATATAGACACATGTTACTTAGAATTCGTTGATGATGCTTTAACTTCCTTCATGTGTTTATAGGCTGTGTTCTCGATATTATATCTCTGTTTTTCTTTTATGTTAAAACCCTCTATGCCCTGACTTCCATGTGAAATTGATCTTGTTGTTGTACTGAAACACACTTTGACTCCATAGCCCAATGGAATTTTGTTAATTGGTATTTCAACCATTCATATTTTTCACTCATTTCATAGAGTTAGCCATCTAATCTTTGTCAAAATCTTTAACCTAGTGAGAGAGCCCTCTCAGGTTGAGGAGGCTAAGCCTCAGCCAAAAGTTGATTTGAAAGAGTTACACAAGGGCTTCCTGGTCAACAGCCTATCAGGGTTGGGTTTTGTGATAACACCTGCAAAACTGAAATAGATTGAACTGTAACTAACTAAAATCTATCTTGCTGAAATGAAAATGCCGAATTGAAATGAAAGAAAGAAAGGACTAATCTATTTTGCTGAAATGAAATTGCAGGAATGAAATGCTAGGCTATGCTTGCAGAATTAAAATGCTAATCTACGCTTGCAAAATTGAAATGCTAATCTACGCTTGCAGAAATGAAATTGCAAAATTTAAATGCTAATCTATGAAAGTAGGAAATGTCTACTCTACTTTTGCGGAAATGAAATTGCAAAATGGAAATGAAACAACTACTCTACTCTTGCTGAAATAAACTACTTAGTAGAAGGTTGTAGTAGAAAATATAAGAAAAGCAGCAATCACCAATACTCTGACGCTTCCCCGGCAACGGTGCCAAAAAGATGGTGGGCTCCAGTATTGCAACAATAATGCTGCAACTCCTGGGACTCCCTTCTTTACTTTTATCAACCCGGTAGTTCGTAACAAACTTGGAAGCGACGATGCTATATGCACAAGTACTAGCTCTTGTCGTGGCTTTCATTTGATCAGCTAGCACAAGTCTGCTAGGATCTTAAGCCAACTTCTATGAGCTCTTAGAAGATGCTTTTAACTGTGATGGATGAAAGCTAACTCAGAAAGAAATTGAACGCTGAAAGGAAATGCAAACCCTAGCAAACCCTAGTTTTACCGACTACCCCTATTGGTGCGAGAAAAGAGATGAAAGCAGTGTAAATGGATGCCATTGACTTTTAGAAAGGTAAAATGCATGTGACTAAGCTAGTTCTGTAGTAAAATCTGGAAAAAACATCTTTTTGTATTTTTGAGTAAGTTGTCAGAATTATTACGCATGTGCTTTAACTGTTTTTTACTGTGCAGAGGTTGATTAGCGAAAGGAAATGCTTGTAGGAGGTTGGGAAAGTGAGAAGAGGGCCTAAGGGGTCCCTAGCACCCTTCCAAAGAGTTTCACAGTGATCGGATCTCAAGAAATAACTTTCGTGAGCTTCTACAGGAAGTCTGCAGGGGTTCTACAGGATGTTCTGTAGCTTCTACAGAATGTTCTACAGGATGTTCCGAAAGGGAATTTTGGAGGTTTGATGGTGGAAGAAAGGTGAAGAAGTGGGTATGGAGGTGAGATAAGGGTGTGAGGAGGTCTAGGACTTGGTGAATGAGGATGAGGAGTGGTTAACGCGATCAGATTTGGTTCAAGGATGGAGGGAGCAAGGTTGCACAAAGATATGGGAATTAGGTCAAATTGGAAAAGGGGTGGAAAATGAAAGGGAGGAATCTGAGTTAGGGGGTTGGAGCAGGTTGTCTGATGGAGGAAAGGTAGGCAGGAAGGCATCACAGGTGTTTTGCACACAATCTCTCAAAACTAATCAAAGAAAGACTAAAAAAATCAGAGATCTATCTATTGTGACCTAATCTGACCTAGAAACCAGAATCATGATGAACAACAAGTTGTGAATAGTAAATCATGCAAGACAATTATGGAAACCTAAGCAAGAACATATCTAAACATGCAAGCATAACTGGTATCAACTTTTCCATCTAAAAATCCAACACTTGCAATTGCATTGAAAAGCAAAACAATGTTTTTGTGGCAGCAAGTATGCCTTGGTCTCAGCGCATGGTCCCAAGGAGGGAGAGGTAAGATCAAGGGTTGCTTGATGGCCTTTTCTAAAGATCTTTTCTGTACTCAAAATATCAAATCAACTTGAAGCATGAAAAGCTATTTTAATCATCAAAAGCAACCTAAGTAACAAAACAAGATTTTAACCTAAATAACAGATTTTATCCTAAGAATGCAGCAAAGACACATAAAAGTACACAAAGGAGGTACTGGGCACTTGGGTTGGGCCCAACCCCAAGAGTTACAGCCTCATAAGAAAGATTAGAGCTGGTGCAAAGCTGGATTCATCTTTATTGATCAAAAAATAATAGTTACATCCCAGAAACTGTCTACAAGAAAAAGCTTGAAAATGTGCTCAAATGCAGAGCTAACCTACTGGCCAAAATCTAACTAACATCTGACTAACTCCTGCCTAAAAAGTGACTAACTGAAATGAGGCCCTAAGCCTTCTTATTTATACAAATGGAGTACCCCAACAGTCCTCCTAAACTTTAGGAACTTGACTGCCAAAACTTGCGGTTAACAACAACTTTACTAGCCCTTGCTCGACTGCCCTTGTGATAATCGATGTGGTGGCCCTGGAACTCCGAGCTGGTGGTGGAGAATTCAAGGTAAGGGATCATAAATGAAGGGGACACCTTCCTACAAATCCTCTCCCTTGTTCTTCCACGAATTTGGCTACCAGGTGCTCATTAAAACCTTTGATTTTGTTTCAAAATTGACCAAAAAACTGCATAAAGCACACATTAGACTTTTTGGCATAATGACTAACCCAATTCACTCTATTAGCATAAATATAATAAAAAACATGTAACAAACTAATGAGAATGGTGGATTAAGTCGAATTAGGAGGCTAAATGAGCCCATATAATTACCCATTTTTAGGGCTCATCAAGGGGATGATAGGAAGGCTAGAATCATTGGTCGCGGAAAAGTAAAGTTGAAGTTGCAAGGTGGAAGGGTTAGAATACTTCCGGGTGTTTTGCATATTCTTGCATTAGCCGGAAATTTGATTTCAATAAGCAAGCTAGATGATGCAGGTGTAAAAATAATGTTCGAGAAGGATACCTGCAAGATGGTTCAGGGAGCACTGGTATTGATGTGGGGAGTTCGGATTGGAACTCTATACAAGCTGCAAGGTAGCACTATTGTTGATGGCTACAACAGTTCCATGGTTCCTGAAAGTGGAGCAAAAAATCTAGTGGTCTCTGGAGAGAAGACCATGCTGTGGCATCAAAGGCTTGGACATATTGGAGAGAAGGGCCTTTGAATGCTTCATGGTAAAAGTATGGTAGAAGGTATGAGTAATAGCTCTCTAGATTTTGATTTCTGTGAAAATTGTGTATATGGGAAGGAGATTCGGGTGAGTTTCCCCTCTAGTGGTAAGAGGGCAAAACATATATTAGAGCTTGTGCACAGTGATGTGTTTGGACCTGCAAAGGTTCCATCACTGGGTAAGTCTGTGTACTATGTATCATTTATAGATGACTTCTCAAGGAATACATGGATATATTTCCTTAAGAAGAAATATGAAATCTTTGATAGGTTTAAAGAATTTAAGGCTCTGGTGGAAAACCAAACAGAGAAGAAGATAAAGGTGC
>APFE030470745.1:0-14416 GCA_000404065.3 Pinus taeda | reverse complement strand
CGTCGCCTTTTTTTGTGATGCTCCCGGATCAGTATCTTCTTTGTCATTTGTGTCTGGAATCTCCACTATTGCATTGCCCCATTTTGGGCTCTGATCGCATATAGGGGTTTTGCCAGTTGAAAACAGGGGAACAGAAAAGGCAGAGAAGTCCGCCGTTCGTGATGATGAGGGTGGGGGAGGAACGGGCCCCGCCCCTCCTGCTGGGCCAGCCATACCGAGCTAAAGACCAGACGCCCATAGACTGGACAGCCGGCTGCACTGTGCAGGAAAGCATTTCGAAAGATGCAGAGGCGCAGATCTGAACATCTGCTGCAGAGGTCAGAGCGCGGCTGCTAGGGTTTCCCATTTTTAATATTATTAATAATATCAATATTTACCATTATATTAGGATGATTATTATTTATTAGAATAAATAAAATGGTAAATATTTCTATTATCTATCCATTTAACTAATATATTATTTATAATATTATATATAATATAAATATAACTACTATATAATATTATTCATCCCCGCTATTAATGTAAATATTATTATTACAATATTAATATATTTATTTACCATTACCCTCATATAATAATAATATTATTAATAAATATTATTTATTCAAATAAAAATATAATGGTTAATCTCATTATTATATACCCATTATTTTTAAATTTAGAACTTAATTCAATTATTATTTTATTAATATATTTATTTATTCATCTATTCCTTAATACTATTAAATCTTATTAATATATATTCCTTAATAACATATGTTTACATAATTTTTTCTTAATCATACTTACTAATATATTATGAATATTATATTCTATAGGATGAGATTACTTATTAGATAAATGGGTAAATATTCTTATTTAAATTAAAAACTAAAAAAACATATCTATTTATTTATATTATTATTATTACACAATTATATCCTATCACGTACACTAATCAATACACTACTACCATGTTGTTAAGAAATAGTAGGAAATAACACTATCGTTAATAGTAATTTATGGCTCATATTGCTAGCTCATAATCTAAGAATAATTTTTATTTTTAAGGACTATTATTTAAAAAACTTACGCTATAATTCCATCATAAGGAAAATTACACTTTCTAGGAAAGGGGTTCAAAAGAGACCCTTAAAGGAAACCATGAAACCAAAGAGAAGAAGGACTGAGGAGGTTAGGAAGATAGGGCTGGGATCCAGCAACTCCTAATCTTCCAGCCATCATCCCTATTAAGATTTTTAGGCCTTTTTTCAATCTCCAAGGCCTCTCTAAACTTCCGATGGTGAAACTGCGCAACCTTTGCAATGACGCGAGCCTCTTCAATACAGACATGATGTTTAGTCTTCTCGACATGCTCTGGAAGGGCCGAGGACTTGGCCCTTCCATGCCTTAAGTCTTCTGAATGCTCGTCAATCCTTTGATTAATAGAGCGACTGGTCTGACCAATGTATGGTGTCCCACAGGAACAGGGAATGACATAAACATCCTTCATGTCTTTAGGGTCGATAGGATCTTTCACAAATCTAAGGGAGCCACAGATGGTATTAAGAGGCCTAAAGGTTGCGGGAACATTGTGCTTCTTCAGAATCCTGGCAATCTTGTCCGTGGTTTCTTGGATGTAAGGCAAGTGAACCCCCATGACACGATCTTTAGGATCTTTTTGGATTGAAGGCTCCTTATGGGCCTTGAGGAAGGCTTTTTGACCTTGGTGTCTACTGTAACCATTTTTCACAAAGACATCTAGGAGATGAGCCTTCTCCTTTTCCAAGCTCTTTTCATCAGATATTCTCACAGCACGGGTAGCAAGCGTGCTAAGAACCCCCAACTTCTTAGCGGGGAAATGATGGGAGGAAGCATGCAGATATTGTTTAATAATAATATTTACATTAATAAACAATATACATAATATTATATATAATTATAATAATAAATAAATAGATATATAAAATAATTAAATAAATTTAGGTCCCTCCCCCTGGGGCCTGGTCAAACCTAGCTGTTAGAGGCCCGATTAACCGTTACTCAGTCAATTTTAGCTGTTGGAATGGCCTGCTGTCCCTATTTAACGCATTGCTCAGATCGGATCTTCAACTTGTCCTGACGATGAACCACACTGGTTGGTTCGAAACGCGTCGACAAATGATTTTTTATGTGATTTTGCTGAAATTATTCTCCAAACAAGAATGGAAGCACTACATGCTGGGGAAGGAGATAGTCATCCACATCGATTACTAACCTCTTCAGTTTATACAGACTCAAGGGAAGTTGCAGAATGGTCGCCATCAGAAGTCGTCTACATATTTGCAACAATTCCACTTGAACATTAAATACAAAAAGGGTAGCACCAATCATGTTATAGACTACCTCAGCTAGCCCCTAGTTACAGCACTGACTATTGTTCTCAAATCTTGTGGCCATGAGACCTCTAGATGGACGTAACTATACAAAAATTATCTAGATTTCGCATCGACATACCCGATGCTAGTAGATGGCAATAAAGTTCTTGATTTCCATCTTTAGGACACATTATTATGCTACTTGGGCCACCTTTGTGTTCCTTCAAGCGAGTGTGCCAAGCTGATTTGGGAGGCGCACTATAGTCGGGTCAGAGGACGCTTTGGTATGGAGAAAATTGTGGTTTTACTACAAAAGTACTTTTATAGGCCACAAATCCTACTGGATGTTGGGAAATATATCAGATCCTGCACTGACTGCGCCATCACCAAGCCAACCATCAAGAAGCAAGTCCTGTACAATTCTTTTTCTACTCCCAGCTAGCCTTGGGAATCCATCTTGATGGAATATATGTTTGGCCTCCCTTCTACCAAGCATGGTAATGACTGTGTATTTGTGGTCGTGGACAAATTTTCTAAGATGGCTATATTGGTGGCCTACAAGAAGAGTATCATAGCAGAGGATAGTACCAAACTCTTCTTTGAATAAGTATGGGTATATTTTATGATTTTATTGATATTATTCCAAACCCACAGACAGAGCTACAGAGGAGCAGTTGCCAAATGGTACCGTACCTGATGAGTAGTTGCCAAATGACTTCATCACAGACACAGTTGTTGGGGAGAAGTTGCTACACACAACTGTAACTATGGAGCAGTTGCCTCCCACAACCAGAGATAGAGTTACTGAGTTGTAGTTACCAACGGAGGAGCAATTGAGCATAATGGGGTTGTGTAGAATAAGCATTTCAGAGGAGCATATCTGTGATAGTAATAGTATAAGTTCAAGTTGCCCAATTTTCCATGTTGATTTTCAATTGGGGGAGGAGGGTGCCTCTCAAATGCGTTGTGGCCACATCTACCACACACATTGCATTTCGAGATGGTTGTCATCCATACATAGTTGTCTAGTCTGTCGCCATAGATTTCGTCATAGATCCAGATCCCCACCAAGTTCCTCACCCAAGAGGTTTTGGATACGTGTTGCTATCAAATGAAGTCTACATCTTTAATTATTATAGCAACCAAGATAAAATTTGAAGGACATGGTTGTTATATTTAAGTTGAATTTAAATAAGTTAATTTATGTATCCGTTCGAGGTTGACGGGTTGAAATCAATGGTTTTTAAAAAGGTTAAATATAAAATGATTATTTATTTATTAGTTTTCTTTTTATATATATATATATATATTTATATAATTACTATTTCATTTTTCATTTTTATTTATTTATATATTTTTTTGACTCGTGATTCATAATTTAAATATTTCTGTATTTAGACTTCTGTGATCCATAATGAATTAAGCAAAGTCTTTCGATAGAAATCACATAAGAGAAATTTTTGGTTGACACGTTTCGAACCAACAAGTGTGTTTCATCATCTAGTCCTAATGATGAACCACACTTGTTGGTTCAAAACACGTGAGCCAAAAATTTCTCTTATGTGATTTCTACCAAAAGACTTTGCTTAATTTAAATATTATTTTTCAAAAACTAACCGTTTAATATAGCCTTTACTTAATAATATTTTCTTTTAATATATTAATAATTTAAATATTATTGTTGAAATATAGTCGTTACTTGAAATTATGGATCACAAAAGCTTGAATTCAAAAAAATAAATAAAAAAAATATGTTGATGTGCAAATCCTTTTTAGTTTTGCACCCTTTAACACTAGTTTACATATAATAAGATTTAATCCCACTTAACTCTTAGTAGATAAATGATTACTAAAAATCTATGTTTATCTATTCTAATTTATATTCGGTAGTACAAGAAATTAAATTTCTAGTGCCTCATTAAGAAAATGCAAAATTTCAAAAAAACAATTTATCTCATATATATAATTAAATACAAAAAATATTAACATACTCGAACCTCCTTGTCATTGAAAATAATTAACTCCACACTCCTTCGCATCTCGATTCTACCTAGTGTACTTGTAATAAATTATTTGAAAAGTAGTGAAGCAGAATCATACCGATTTGAACACTATACAACTAAAGAAAAATTATAATATGAGAACCACAAAGACCAAATATATAGTATATACAGTTTCTTGTAGCAAATTATTTGAAAAACAATGAAGCAGGATCATAAGAACTTGAACTCTTACAACTAAAGTAAAATTGTAACATGAGAACTAGACAAAGGCTAAATCTATAGTATACATGATTTGTAACTATAAAGAAGGTGCTCTTATTTATAATCAAATAAAATTAAAAAATGACACTAAAAAACTAAATTGTAATTATATATATATTATAAGGAGAGCATTTTTATATATAATTAAATAAATTTAAGGAAGCCAAGGCTATGAAGCAATAAAGAATTAAACATATGTATACTAATTAGATTGCTGAGGTAAGTAAATTTAAAAACCATATGGATAAAAGAAAATGGTACCAGAAAAACAAGACTCGAAGATTAGATAACTAACCTAAGTAGCTTACTGCATGGTGTATGTATATTAGCAATTCTTGATGTCAACACCCAAACACTAGCTATTGTGAAATACGTCACTATGGATGCATAACAAATGAAAATTTCTTCCATAAATTCCGTCTAAAACATCAAATATTCACATCAAAATCCTAGTTATAGCCTTAATCTCACATCTTTGTGAGCTGGGAAAAATCAACAACAATTCAATCTAAGAAAGAAATAATCACCCAACTTCACCCAACTTTCATATTGAGTCTGGGTTTAAAGGCCATCATATGCCGCAATACTATGGATATCTAGTTTGGGTCATTGGAAAACAACCCATATGTCTTCACTTAAATCGTAAATAACTACATCGATATTGTGTCCATTTGTGATGTATATGCAATTTTCCATATCTACTCACTTATTCAAATCCTTCTAATCTAGGTGGATATTGATGGCCACCCTCCTATTCCACTTGGATTGCTAACACTTTCTCTTTTAGTTTTTCAGTTTCCTCAATTGTAGCACAGTTTACTTTTTTTTGGTAGTTCTCGGGTCCTAAACTTTCGGAGCCATTTTGAGGCCCTATATGATGTTTCTACAGAAAACAGAGAGACCAAAAAAGTCCTAACCAATATAATTTGTTTGTTTTTGGCCTACTCTTCAAGATCTTTGAAATGAGGTATTATGATAGCCAAACGGAGATTGTATTCCAATGTTACCACCCTGGGAAATTGATGTACCAATTTACCCAAATAGGGCCCACAATTTTGGCGCTTCATCTCCTAGGTTTATGCTTATGGGTGTTTAGGGTTTTCCATTGTTTCTTAATAATAAATAGGTCTTGGAGCCTCATTGTAACATATTTTAGAGGCATTTAGCTGCCACATCTCTTCTCAGAGATAAGCTACCATTGTTCGAGCTAGTCTTATTTCCATTCTATTTGTAAGCATATTTCAATATTTGATATTAATGAAATGAAGTGTTATTTTTGTTGCATCTTCGTATTTATGGTTATATCTGTAATTTGTTGTGTTCCTGTCTAAATTCAGATCAATGTATCAGAGCAGTCTGCTCTTTCTCTGTTTTTCTTTGCATGTCCCCAATGAGGTCGGGATATAAGAAGTTAGGGTTTGAACTTATCAAACCTTTGCAAGACTAGCCTCGCAAATCCAGACAACCTCCCAAGGGGGAAGAAAAGGAAGATGAGAGGGTAGGAGATCCTTTCAAAATATTGCTCGAAGAAGCCCTCGAGCGACAGAGAAACATGATGATGGACAACTTTTCCTAGATCCTTCAAGGGCTACCCAAGGGTGACACATCTACTTCCAACAGCTACTCTAGAAGTGCCACACCCTTTAAGGTACAAGTTAACTTTGAAATTCCCATATTTGAGGGTTAGATAGATGTGGACGTCATAGATAAATGGTTAAATTTGTTAGAAGGATATTTTTTTGTTCATGATTTTCCAGCCGGGAAAATATTACTTTTTCTCTTCTCAAAGTCTCCCCCGCGTCAAGGACTGGTGGGAAACCTACTATGACCAAAAGGATGAAAGCACACCCTCACTATTTTCAGCAGCACCCACTTGGGATTTGCTCTGGGACGCCATCAAGGAGTAGTACTACCTTGTTGGGAGCTATGAGGATAAATACATAAAGTGGACCACACTGCGACATAGAAGGGACCAAGACTTGCTGAAGTTTAACAATGTTTTTCATACCCTTCACACGAAGTTCGATATCAAGGATTCTGAGAAACATTTGGTAATCAAGCACTGTGATTTCCTAAACAGGTGCATACAGGATGAGATGGAGTTCCTGGAAATTTCATCTCTTGGCACGATGTATCGATACGCTGTCAAGATCAAGTAGAAGCTTAAACAAAAAAAGAGAGACTTTGGATCTACGAATCCAAAGCAAGGGAAAGGTGCCCCCAAACTGTAGAGCAAAGGGCATGGCTAATGCGGGGCGAGATGAAGGCTTCTGAGTCAGGCCAAGCAGTCACTAGTGGCCGAGATGAAGGCTTCTGAGTCCAACACATGTTTCAACTCTGAGTCAGAATCCAACAAGGGGAATGACAAAAGGAAGTAGATCCTTGGTGTAGAGCCCAGTGCCACTATGGCCACCACCAAGATCGAGAATATTGAGCCTGAAGATCCAGAAGAGGGGGAACACCTATTCCAATCACATATGTGGGTGAAGGGTTCTTTGTTGTAGTTCATTTTCAATAGTGGGAGCCAAAGGAACCTCATTTTAGTAGAGGCCATGAAGCAATTGGGCCTACTAACTACAACATATCTATAGCAGTATACCATCAGGTGGATTCGCCAAGGACGAGATCATCGTGTCAGCCAGCAGCATCACCTTCCCTACAACGTCAAACCCTTCACGGATGAGATATTGTGTGATGTTGGTCCTCTTGAAGTTTGTGATTAGGAAAATCATACTTATTGAAGCGACATGTTGTATATGAGTCTAGACCCAACTCTATTATTATTTCTTTGGGTACTAATTTATACTAGATACCGGAGGTAGCCCCACCTACCACCAACTCTTTGATCTATGCTAAGCAATGAAGTAAGGTCGTCTCCTAGTTTGGGAAATTTGTATTCTTTCCAATTTTCTCTCAAAGTAACGGGAAGGTCGTAGCCACATCTATGGCCCCTAGGAAGGGTTCCTCTAAGTTGCAGAAGCAGGTGGATATGGTCATGGAAGAATAGAGGGACATCTTTTCCTCACCCACACAGGTACCCTTGCATTGTCAAGTCAAGCACTCGATCGATATGATTCCCAAAGCACCTTTAACCAATGGGCCGATATATCGTCCCTCCATTCTGGAAAATGAAGAGATCAAGCAAAAAATCTAGAAGTTTCTGTAGAAAAGGCACATCCGATCAAGTTCCTCACCTTCTGGGAGCACAATTGTACTTGTACAGAAGAAGGATGGGACCTGGAGGCTCTGCGTTGATTATCAGGCAATAAAAAAAATCATTGTTAGGAATAGGTATCCAATCCCATAGATTGATGACTTGCTGGACCAACTCAAGGGGGCCAAGTATTTTAGCAAGATCGATCTAAATTTTGGTTATCACCAGGTTCTAATAGAGGCCACAGATGTATGGAAAACCACCTTTAAATCCAAGGAAAGCCTTTTTGAATGGTTGGTTATGCCCTTGTTGACAAATTCCCCTGCTACTTTTATGAGGCTAAAGTATGACATCTACCTTCACCAACTCATTCGTGGTGGTTTATCTAGACAACATCCTCATCTCTAGCAAGATTTGGGAAGAACACTTGCAACACAATCAGCAGGTCCTTCAAACCCTTCAGCAAAACAAACTATGTGCCAAGTTGGAGAAATGCACCTTTGGCATGAGATAGGTCCAATATTTGGGTTATATCATATATGAATGTGGTGTGCATGTGGACCCGAACAAGATCCAAGTCATTCGGGATTGGCCAGCCCTAACTACTCTAACGGAACTTCACAGCTTTTTGGGCCTTGCAAATTTGTAGTGGAGGTTTGTGTCGGGATTCTCCCATATCACTTGGAATTTAAGTCAGATTACTAAGGGTGGGGTGAAATAAAACTTTTCCTAGTCTAAGTCCCAACGAATGGTGTTTGTTGAGTTGAACCACCACCTCTGCTCTACACCGTTACTCATACTGCTAAACCTACAATATCCATTTGAAATCAAGACAAACAACTCAAACTATGCTATTGGTGCAATCCTCACCCAGCATGGGCATCTAATGGCCTATCATAGTGAGACACCTTCCGATACAATTCAAAAGTACCCCACCTATGATAAAAACATGTATTCCATCGTGTAGGCTTGCCAACAATAGAAGCACTACATTTCGGGGAAGGAGATGATCATCCACACCGATCACCGACCTCTTCAAATTATACAGAGACAAGGGAAGTTGCAAAATGATTTCCATCATAATTCGTCTACATATCTACAACAATTCCACTTGAAAATTAATACAAATAGGGTAGCACCAATCATGTTTCAGACTACCTCAACTGGTCCCCAGTTGCAGCACTGACTATTGTTCTCAACTCTTGTGGTCATGAGACCTTTGGATGGACACAACTATACAAAAGTGATACCCAATTCTAGTAGCTGGAAAGAAGGTTCTTGATTTCCACCTCTAGGATGTATTATTATGCTACTTGGGCCACCTTGTTATTCCTTCAAGTGAGCATGCCAAGCTGATTTGGGAGGTGCACTATAGTGAGGTTGCAGGACACTTTGGTGTGGAGAAAATTATGGTTGTACTACAAAAGTACTTTTATTGGCCCAAAATTTGGCTAAATGTTTGAAAATATATCAGATCCTACACTGCCTATGCCATCACCAACCCAACCATAAAGAAGCAAGGCCTGTACACTCCTTTGCCTACTCACAACTAGCTGTGGGAATCCATCTCCATGGACTATATGTTTTGCCCATTCTACCAAGCATGGTAACGACTATGTATTTGTGGTCATGGAAATGTTTTCTAAGATGGCTATATTGGCGGCTTGCAAGAAGAGTATCACAACATAGGACACTCCCAAAATCTTCTTTGAACGAGTATGGGTATATTTTGGTATCCCGTAGACCATTATATCATATCGGGATAGCAGGTTCCTAAGCACATTCTGATCAAGCCTCTAGACAATATTGGACACCAAGCTCACCAAATCGACTGCCTTCCATCCTAAGACTAATGGCCAAACAGAGGTTGTCAATATGATGATTATGCACATACTCCGCATGTACAAATCCAAGAATCCTCGAACTTGGGATAACAGTCTTTCATATGTGCAACAGAGTTACAATAGAGCTCTCCATAGTTCAACTAGTCGTAGCCCCTTCCAAGTGGGTCTAGGATTTCAACCAATGTGTCTGATTGATGTTGCCATGCCTTGTGTGACTACATAAACAAAATCCACACATGTAATGTCTGAGGCTAATAAAGAAACCAGATTTATTGAACGCATCCAACATATCTGCCAATCTGTTCACGACATCTTGGAGAAGTCAAATGCCTAGTATAAGCAACGTCATGATCAACATTAGGTGCCACACAAGTTTCAAGTGGGCGACAAAGTTTGGTTGCATTTGTAGCAAGAATGAATTACCAAAGCCCATCAGAAGCTCAAACCACTCTGATATGGTCCTTACACCATTGCAAAGGGTTTGGGAAACAATGCTTTTGAGCTCAACATTCCCCCATTCCTTGGCCTGCACCTAGTGTTCAATGTGGACCGTCTTCAACCATACTCCACACCATTGATTGACACATTAGACATTTCAGAACATCTCATGCCAACAAAGTTAAACCCAGATGGCGTAGAACAAGCCACAACTAATTGGATTATGGATGCATAGGTCAAGAACACTTGTCAACAAAAGATCCAACTATATCAGATTGTCAAAATTGGCCAACTCCTACACCAAGGCAAGTGGCTCACCAAGGACCAAGTTCAGCAGAAGTTTCCCATCTCATGGAGGCACTCAACACAATGGAGACCATTGCTTCCTAAGAGGGGAGGATTGATCCAGGTGGATATTGATGACCACCCTCTTATTCCACTTGGACCGCCAACACTGCCTCTTTCAGTTTTTTAGTTTCCTTAATTGTAGCACAATTTACTATTTTTGGTAGTTGTTTTTGGGTCGTGAACTTCTGAAGCCGTTTTGAGGCCCTAAACGATGTTTTTATGGAAAACAGGGAGATCAAAAAAAATTACAAATGGGATATTAGGTTTTTTTGCTAGCCTGCTCTTTGAGATCTTCGAAACGAGGTATTATGATAGCCAAACGGATATTGTATGCCAAAGTTACAACCCCAGGAAATTGATGTAACAATTTACTCAAATGGGGCCCAAAGTTTTGGCACTCCATCTCCTAGGATTATGTTTCTAGTTGTTTAGGGTTTTCCATTGTCTCTCAATAATAAATAGGCCTTGGAGCCTCATTGTAACATAGTTCAGAGGCATGTAGCCACCACATATCTTCTCAGAGATAAGCTACCATCGCCTGAGCTAATCTTATTTCCATTTTGTTTGTAAGCATATTTCAGCATTTGATATTAAGGAAACAAAGTGTTATTTCATTACATCTTTGTATTTATGGTTATGTCTGTAATTTGTTGTGTTCCCATCTAAATTCAGATCACCTTCTTGGTAAAGGGAAGGAGGCCAATAACAATTACGTTTATTCCATACCAATTGAATACACAAAATTTACAATGCATCTAAAATTATTTTTAGATGCTTTTTACTCATTCATACACATACAAGACACATCATTTCTATCAACACAAGAAAAAGGAGTTAATTAGAAAACATAAATGAGCATCCTTACATACCAATTGAATACACAAAATCTACACTTCATAAAAAAAAAAAATTCTAGATACTTCTTACTTATCTATACAGATTGCAAAACACATCAATTCCAATGCCACAAGAAAAAAGAGTTAATCAGAAAACAAAACTAAGTACATACCAATTTAATACACAAAATATACCATACATATGTTCTTACTCATCCATACGCATTGCAAGACACATAATTCCAACACAAGAAAAAGAAGTTAATTAGAAAACACAAGCAAACATCCTTACATAAAGACAAACAAATCTTCAAACATCCATCTAAATGCATTAAAGGGGGCAAGGATTCACCCAACCTTTAGATGAGGTCTAGGTGTAAAGGCCATTACACGTGGATACTATCCAAATGTAGTTGGGGTCGTTGGAAGCAAACCCCATGTGTCTTCACATAAATTGTATACAACTACATCATTACTAAAGTAGCTAGATGTGAACCACATGCAATATCCCACTCCTATGCACTCAAACAAATAAAAATAGTAATTCATATGATAAATTTTGCACAGTGATGTGATCTCCTGCCAACGAGAATACTTTGAATCCCTCTCTAACTCCCACAAAATGAGCTCAATATTCTTATCCAAAGTGTACAAATAAGGGCCACTTTGTTGGTCTATGCCCCTAGCAAGTAGAATCCGTGACCGTAGGTGAGTATCTTAGGCAACATTATATGGCCATTAACTAATTCTGGCAACCGAGTAAAAATCGAAGTAGCCTCTAGAGTGCTGAAAGCCAAAAAACCTGGTATCTTAGTCGCATGATTGAGCGTTGTATAGTAGAGGAAATTGTCACATAAAACGATACCTTCTGCATAATTGTATACATTCTAGGGTAGGTGTCTAGTAATCCCCATCTCTTTTCAGAGAAGTCATAAATTTCCAATTTCATTTCATCACTACCACTAGAATTTAGCACAACCACCACTCTGTAGGTCTCTTGATTATGCACATTAGAGGCCACAATGCCTTTGGACATAACTATTTTTATGGATAACCGGGGGAATTTCAAGAATGTTTGGTTGAGAGGATTGTAGATCCACATAGTAGTACTACAAAGCCAAAAAGACACACCCACAAAGATTGGGCCCTGGCCCAATCCATAGTAATAGTAATAAGAATAAGATATGTCATCTCCCTCTGAAAGGAAGGAGAATGAGAAAGGAGAAGTATTCCATTTCCATGTGAACAAACAATATCCCAAAGAATTATACCTTTACCTAACCTATGAAAGTTTAAGTAGAGGCATCTTCCTCAAGACAGCAATTGCAAAGATTGATTCACAAACTTGATTGTTGCAACATAACAAATCTAAAAACTCAAGCAAATTTATGCACAACAAAACAGAGTAAAAAAATACACTGGTTGTGCAATAAAAAACAGAGGTGAAAATTCCATAAAGATATTGTTAGAAAATTATATATTACAAAGCAATGGAAAACATAAAATATTGCAAAAATATAAACACAGAAACGCATAAAACAAGAGAGACACAGATATATGTGGTTCACCCAGTTTGGTTTACGTCCATGGAGAAACAGCCAGTCCTTCCTTTTATATTATCCAACAAACTGAAGAGATACAACCTACAACAGATCCACTGTAATTCTCTATTCTCTCTCAATCTCCTCTCTCTTCATCACTTAGAATACAGATCTACATAAACGAAATACAATTCCCTCATATATAGCAAGGGGTTGCCTTATAGGGAAAAAAACCCAAAATTAAACATAACTTCTACCATCATATCTCTGCCTAATAAACGACCTATATTGGCTACGAAATTACAACGTTTTACAAGGCAATTTTACATCCATTTTAATATGCAGTCGCCTTCCCCTGGACCCCCCCTGCGGTCCAATGCGGTGATACCTTTGAATGTAGAAGATAATCTGGCTCCACACCCAACAATCTCCCACTTGGAGACTAAATATATCAACTCCACCACTGCTTCATTTGCTGGACAATGACTCCACTTTGGACCTGGTTGTTTCTCATCTTCTTCATCATACTTGAAGACCAATTGAAATTGAGTAGATTCTCAATTTCCCCCTAGTTACAACTTTTGTTAACATATCTGCAGGATTTTGGCTAGTGTGTATTTTTTCCAGCTTCAACTGTCCATCTTCCAATGTTGACCATATGAAATGGTACTTGAGTTGTATATGTTTAGTCTTGGAATAAAATGCATATTTCTTTGCAAAATGTATGGCACTCTGGTTGTCACTGTATAACTTGCCCAACTCCTACTTCTTACCCAATTCATCCATAAACCTTTTTTTACCAAATCATTTCTTTACTAGCCTTTGTAGCAGCAACATACTCTGCTTCTATTGTTGAGATTGCAACAAAAATGTAGTTTTGAGACTGAACTGACAGTTGTTCCACCTATAGTAAACACATACCCTATTTTGCTCCTCCTGTTATCTCTATCACCCACCATATCTACATCAACATATCCCTGTAGAGCAATGTTTGAACCACCAAAGCATACATTTGTGGTACCTCTTTAATACCTGAGAATGCACTTCACTGCCATCAAATTTTCTTTTCCTGGATTGTTCATCTACTTTCTTACAACTCGCACTGCATGTGCAATATCAGGCCTTATGCAGACCAATGCATACATTAAGCTTCCAACTATTGATGCATATGGAGCTTTAGAAATATGAGCCATTTCTTCTTGAGTATTTGGAAACTCCTCCTTACTTAATTTGAAATGGTTAGCCGAAGGTATACTAACTGGTTTTGCATTCTGCATATTAAACCTTTTCAACACCTTTTCTATGTACTCACTTTGAGACAATGTTAATTTGTGATTCTTCCTGTCTCTAGTTATTCTCATACCAAGGATTTGTTTTATAGCACCCAAATCCTTCATTGCAAATGAGTTCGCCAATTTTCTTTTGAGCACACTTATTTCCAGCATGTTAGAACCTGCAACAAGCATGTCATCTACATACAATAACAATATAATATAGCTGCCATCATTTTTTCTTTTGATATAAACTCAATGATCATAGTGATATCTAGTATAACCTTGTTCAGACATAAACCTATCAAATTTTAGATACCACTACCTTGGAGCCTGTTTTAAGCCATACAAGCTCTTCTTCAACCTGCACACTAGTTTCTC
>APFE030470740.1:7636-21315 GCA_000404065.3 Pinus taeda | reverse complement strand
AGGTGGATCTATCAAGGGAATTGGAGTCCCTTAAGAGATGGCATGGATGTGTCCAATCACAAGGTAATTGGTGCATTTTTATGTTTATTTAAGCACCAAAATTTATGTGTTTATGGCAATATGATGCAAGGGATTGCATGAAAAAGGAGATTGGGATGAAATCTAAAACAAGGCTTAGATTGAGCTTTCCCTTAGAAGAAATGGGAACCATGGGGATTGAGTCATGGTGTCTGTGGTTAGTATTGTTCTCTTAGCCTTCTGTCACTTTCTTTCACTTGATTTTCAGTTTTGTTATGTCTAGTGTATGATCACGCTACTTTGGTTGTGGTGTCATATTGTTGTTGGTTTTCCATGTGTTTGTTCTTGTGTTCTTCTCGGTCTTACCTTTATTTTTCTAAGAATCTTGGGAATTGGTTGGGGAAGGAGGAATTTAATAGAGTTCAAGGAGACTTTTTCAATACCCAATAGGTGATGTAAAGCCTAGATTAAGCTTAGTGCATGTATAAGTGAATTTGAAGGCAAGTGTATAAAAACTAGTTGGATTGGTTGGGTCCATTGGTGTAAATGGACGATGGCAAGATAGTCATGAGAAAAGTAATTAGGAAAGGTGAAGTAAATATATTTGAGATGTCATATGCCTTAGCTAAGTTTGGAATTGTTGTTCTTGATGTTGTACATGCATTGCACAGATAAAGGAAGTTCCATTAACCTTGACCTTATGATATTGGGTAATTATGTTGTGATCATGATTGTGCAAATGTATATATGTGTATACATGTATATATTTAGGTATGTAGTTTTCTAATGAGATCATGATTGCTTTGTGCTAATGTTATGTATATGTATGTATATTTGCATCTATGTTACCGTCTGACAGGGTCATCATGAATCTTTCTTGTGGAGGAATGATTTCTTTTGTAGGTGAATGGCATGAAGGGATTCCTGGTTCATGAGGAATCAAGTGGGAAGAGTAGCCTAACAGATCTCTGAGGTCAGTATCATGTACATATGAATTGATATTATGTGATTATAGTATGTCTATGTTTATGTTATGGACAAGTTAATGCTGAGAGATACATCAGCGAAATGAAAACAATGTGATGTGCGGCGTGCTAGGATAAGCATGAATGGTGGAAAGACATTGGAACTAAGGTTGCTTGGTAGAGACAGTGTGGTTTTGTATATGGACTGCTACCACTATGCATATAATGTATGTGTCATACATGTTGCATTTGTGATGTTGTGCACATGTAGTGTTGTGTATATATATAGTGTGTACATGTTGTTATGCAATGTTATGTATAGTAACACAAATTTCATTAAAATTGGAGAGAAAATATTACAAAGATATCACTAGAATTGATCTTTTTTGTTATTTGTAAATTCTAGATTCACTATTTTAAAAAAAATTTAATGAAATATGTGTTTAGTACAGTATAGACAGTGTTGTGTGAATATTACATATACAGTGTTAGGCATAGATGGTGTGTTGTGATAGGGTCCCCAGGGTCATTTTTGGGGTTAGTTAACCTATTTTTAAAAGTTTTGTAAAGAATATAAAGTCTCTGTGAAATGTGGATGTGTAGCACACAATTAGATAGGAGAAAAAGGGGCTTTAGCCCCTTGTTTGGGTAAGTGATAGGTCAGTTTTTGAGACTCATCCATGGTTTATAGACCATGGTATTGTAAGAAAGAATGCTATATATAGTTGAGTCATAACGAGTCTAAGAAGTAGTAGAAAATTAACTAAGTCAAGATAGAGATTGTTTGTGCAAGTGCTAAGACAGGAAGGCTTTGCTTCCTGCACTCAGGCAAAAGGGGAAGGCTCATGTAGCTTAGTGTGCAGGAGCCCTTGGTATGTCTGCAGCTGAGTGCGCAGACCCCTGCAGCTAAGTGCGTAGGGTGGAGAAGTCTGTAACTGAATTTTGAAACTTAATAAAGGTTGATTTTGGAGAAATATCTTCTCTTTGAGTATTATTCTTAATTATGTTCATGTTATGTTCTTCCGCTCAATGATATGTTTTTCATGGAATAATGAGTAATTTCTATGTGAATCTATTGAATCTATAATATTTATGCATGACCTGAATCGTTATCTATTTTTGCGAAGATAAGGGTTTATTTTTTTATGATTTCTGATGAATTGGATAGCTCTATGTGAAGGCAGATATAGGGTTATTAATTAGTGTGTGAAAGTGAATAGTTTTCTCTTTTTAAGTCCCTAAAGTCTGATCACAGACCTATGCGAAGGTCTAGAAGCCACTTCGTTAGAGTTACAGTCACCCGAAGACAGATCTAAACCATGAGGGACTAATATCACTCATCACATCATCTTTGGATACATAAACTTGGTTCTAGCATCCCTAATACTACTTCAGGTGAGACCGCATCCTGCATTATGCAGGTTGTTGCTGAAAGGGCCAGTAGTTAGGGTTTTGTTGGTTGGCACAAACAATTCTGAACAGGGGTCATGTCCCCTTAAGCCAACAAATGGTTCTGTTGTCGGGATCAAGATCTAGCTAAGGGATGTGTGGTAAATGGTTCCCTACAAAGAAAGAGATTGAAAATTGGCTTGATCAAAATGTGAATGCATTCACGGCTCAAGATAATAGGAGCCCTAAGTTATCCAAGGAGCAATGGTTGCAGATATTGTTATACACAGATGAGGTTGACACATTATTCTGTTTCTTCCCTAATGAAGTACATGAGTGGTTTTATAAATTGATTAATAATGAAGGGACGTGGAGGCTTGATGGTCCTATAGTATCGATGTCTCTATCTTGTTGTGAAGGTTATTGAACTTGACCTGCAATGCTGATACATCAACAAAACTCTGCATTGTAGCCTGCTGCACTTCCTCGACCAACTTCTCTCGTTGGGCCTTCTATTATGAGGCACATCATTCTCTGTGTCTACAATAGTGTATTTAACTTGTCCTGAAGTGACAGAGTAAGCTGATAGGCTTCCTCGACCCATGGTTGTATTCTGGCCTTGAGAAGGGCCTCTTTCCTCTATAACTCTTCAATCTGTGATTGCAGTTGATTACCTTCCTGAAATCATGTGAGGTGTTGGGCTAGTGCCCAATTGTGGCAGTCACTTAGATTTCATCATACTTGCGTTGTGTCTCCCTGATATCTGTGTTCATCCTCTCCAAGTTTGGGTCCCCCTGTAAGTTCATCCACAACTCCATGGCTTGATCAAACATCACTACTAAGTCTATGACTTTGGTATCTAATGTGCCCATTTTTTCTCTAATCATTGCTTTGTGTTGCTCTTGGACCTCTCGCGAAGTGGTTAGATGCAACTTCATCTATAGCTCTGAGATCTTCATTTTAAAATCAAAGGTAACTTTGCCTATTTCATCCTTCAACGTGCAGATTGCAGCAGCCAATTTTCTGACTTCCACTGTAGCTATAGAATCCTTTGAGATGTTTAATTCTAGAACTGTCTTACACACCTACTCTATTGTTGTCTCTTGGCTTTGACTTTGCAATTGCAGTTCCTCCTTTTCTCAGTGCCTGAGCTTTCTCCGTGAACATATGCTCATTATTTACCTTAAATTCACTTATGACTGCAAGGATCTACTTCTCTCTAATCCTTAGCTTTTTTAAAACCCCCTGATGCAGTGCATGGAGGGTCTGAAGTGGCATCACAGCCAACTTCACCCCCATGTCCTTAACTGTGCTCAACACAAAACGGTCTTCTTCAAATTCCACACAGACTGATCCTTCTGGTAAAGGCATGATTATGAGGTCCAGAGTCCACCCCAGTTCTGCTACTGTCCTGTTCCCTTGCACCAAGCTCACTTGCACCCTTCTCGCTTGCCCAACACTCACTTGAATCCTCCTGGTCTGGATCTGTAGCTTGCACAAATCTTTCTGGATGCTCCCCATCATATGCATGTATTTCTATTCAAACTACTACCACAACTTTGTTGTGGTATCTCTGACCTTGTCTCTGATCTCATTAAGAACCCCTTCTATAAGGACCATCAGATTGATGCACATCTGCTTGTATAATTTATGCTTCTTTCATGGCCCAACAATAATCTCCTTTCCACACTTCTTTAATGTGAAGGGAGTTTTATTCTCCTCTCCATGACCTCCTTCTTGTCCTGATAGTTTCTGCTCATCCGTATGTTGGGAAGCCGATTCTTTGACTTCCTCTATACCAGTGTGTTCTGCCTTAGCACACTCCTTCATAGGGAATTCTTTTTCAACAGTTGCCTTTTCAGTAGATTCTTTCCTCTTTTACTCAACCAGAGCTCACGTTGCCTTCTATGCTACCTCTTTATGCTTTTGTGCAGTGGTCAACTGCGCAACAGAGCTCTCATCACCCTTGATGGTACTTGCATCAAGGTCTATGGGTTTGAGCCACTTCACTTTCCAACTCCCCGCAATGTCTTATACATCAATCACTATGACTAAGTATGTCATCTTGTTCCATGTAAGCTTAGGGTCCTTCTATTCCCTAATTGATATGTTGTGGACATCGGCCTTGAACTCCGCGAAGGTCCTTAATTTCTCATACAATGTTGGGGACAATTGTGGCTGCTGAATAATGACTATCCAAAGGTCCATCTCCATTACAATCTAGAAAATCTTCGACTCGTTGGTCCTATTTAGGTCATTTGTTTCCCACAGTGAAGCGAACTTCGCGGCCTCTTGTAAATCTTCTAATTGTGGGGGAACCTGATTATCCTTTGACAATCTCCATGCTACTAAGACAATTGATAGCAAAGGCCATGCATAATGAATAGGTTTTTTTTCCTCCTAAAATTCATGTTGTCCTTTTGTCTCTGGGATTGTAACATTTCATGGATCTTCTTCTTCTTCTTCTTCTTTAGCAATCACATTATAACACTCTGCCACATGGCACAACTACATACTCCAAACTAGTTGGGCCCAATTTACCAATTCCTTCAGTGTTTTGAATATAGCCACTTTTATCTCTTGGAGCACTTTGTCAATGCTCTCAAATCCATCCTCAAAGCTGAAATTTAATAGAAAAATCTCCCTTAAAATGTACCATTCAACTATTCCATGGCGAAGCTCCATTTCTAGATACCAGTTCATTGGAATTGTTTCTAAGGTATGCTAGAAAATATGCACCCATTTTGGTTGTGGTTCTATTCCCAAAGCCTTAGTCCATCATTCCAAATGATCGCGTGGACCATCCTTTCCACTATATTTTTCTGTTATCCAAGTATTAGCATGTCCAAACCTTAATTTCATCATCCTCATATATTCATTCCATCCAACAAAGTTCTCTTTGTGCGTACTCGACCAACGGGAAGGCGTAGTGTGCAATGCCAATTCCAGTTCCTGGAACCAATGTTGTTCCAGTACTTCATATTCAAATTCATCTAAAAACAACTCCACATCAGTCAAGCCATCATAATGTGGAAGATTTCTTACCTCAATCGAGACACACCACAGTGATTTGGTTATCATATTGCATCGGAGCATAGATACTTCATGCAACCAATTCTGCTAGTGTTCAAGCTCTTCATCTGAATGTGAGGTGTAAGAGTTATCCTTATCCCACACAATTCATCCATCAATAGTAGGATTGATCCAATCCTCATATTGCACTGTCATTTTTTATATCTAATCCAGATCATCGTCACTTTCCATGAAATTTTGAACAAGTTTAGTATAACATGCTCCTTCTACATGGTCTAATGGCATTACATCCCTGAGCGACTTCTTTTCAAATGTCATCTTCCGCTTCTTCAAGTTGATTACCCTGTTCATATCAGTAGCCCAGCCAATTCCTAGTAGTGTGGGGTATGGGTTACTATCATACACTATTTCAATGACCTCAAAGTCAGTGAGCGTGTTTGCACCTTCAATGTCCATCGTTACACCATATAAGTGCCCCATCGGAATAATCTTCTATTGATTTGCCATGCACAGCTGAATAGAAGACCATGGTAATGCAGGTCTCCCCATCCTCTCCAAGGTATGCTTATGTAGGACATTTTCATCAGAACCTAGATTCAAGATTACCTGGTCCATTTCATATTCACCTGTTTGTGTAGTAAGCCTCATCTCGAACCCCATGCATTTCTTATGCTTTCCAAGTTTCCTCATAGTGTGTTGTTTGATGAGCCCCAAAATTGGTAACTTGTTGGGCTCATTTGGCATAATTTTCCTTGTTCAGTCCTTGTTCAAATCCATCATTTTCTATAGTTTATGCATTATTTTTAGTATGTTTATGTCTTTGGTACAAATAAGGGAAGTCACTTTTCCTAGGTGGTTAACACGTGTCTATTTCAGGTTTTTGACATATATTGGAGCAAAGTCAAAGCAATCATGAGCTATAAGGTAGCCAAGCCTGAGGTGAGGACTTGAAGGGCGGGTGCCTATGGCATTCAATGACACTTCCTCGGGATCTTCACCCCCAACTCTGAGCTCCAAAGACCACAAAACCAAATCTAGAAGGCAGCCAAGAAGCATTTAGAAAGGGACTGTTTAACTCACAGTTTGACAGCCGAGTTCCACAGATTGAGGAGGCCAGCTAGGTCCCTCGTGATCTATAAATGTTGAGGCCTCAGCCTTCATAAAAAGACTTTTGAAACTATTGTGTACTTTGCACCTCAGTGCTACAGCTCTATTTTGTTCCTTTGTAGCCGTTTTTGGCATGACAGTTATGATTATTTTTGGATAATGAGAAGCAGTTTGGTTTCCTATCAAATCTGAGTTTTTCATAGGAGCCAAAGCTCTCAAGGTTGGGCCCAACCTGAGAGCCTAGGGCCTCCTTTCTGTATTGTTACTTTTCCTTTACGTATCACTGTTTTCCTTTATGCATTTGAACATATTCTTGTTAAGTAGATTTCGTTATGTTGTTGGAATAGATCATTGTTCATGAATGACATTGGTTTAGGTGTTTTGGTAGGATAATAATAGCAAAACCTCCAAGAAAAGGGACAACCACACTCCTGGTTTCACCTCATTCTTATTGGATTTGGGGCTAGAATTGAGGAAATAGTGCTGCCTCACAAAAACACTAGTTTGCTTGTTTATGCAATCTTTAGTGTGCTTGTTTTATTAGCAGAGATTAGTCATGGGTTTGGACATCTGAAACGTTTCTTTGCATAGATGGTGTAAAAGGTTTTCTTCCCAAATAAAGTTGTTGCTCATTTATGTTGTTGATGGTTAGACTAGACTAGTTTAGGATTTGATCATTTGTAGGGCTTTGTTGATTTGATCAAGGTACACCGTGTAGAGCATCTTCTTCATTCATTCATCCACCAAAAGTATCATCTGAGCCAAAAATATGGTGGGCTCCAGTATTGCAGCAATAATGCTGCAACTCCTGGGACTCCCTTCTTTACTTTTATCAACCCGGCTGTTCGTAACAAACTTGGAAGCGACGATGCTGTATGCATAAGTACTAGCTCTTGTCGCAGCTGTCACTTGGTCAGCTGGCACAAGTCCAATAGGGGCTTTAGCAAACTTCTATGAGTTCTCAGAAGAAGTTTTTAAGTGATGGATGAAAGCAAACTCAAAGGAAGCTAATCTACTTGCGAAAAGAAACTGAAAGCCAAAAAGAAACGCAAACCCTAGCAAACCCTAATTCTACCAGCTAGTCCTACTGATGCAAAAATGAGAATGAAAACTACTGAAAGAGGTGTCATTACTTCCATGAAGGTAAAATACATGTGCCTAGACTACCTTTGTCCTAAGAAAGCATCTTTTTGTATTTTTTTGATTAAGTGTCGATTTTCACATACATATGCTTGAACTGTGCTTTATTGTGCAGGGGTGGATCAAGGAAGAGGAATGCTTGGAAATGGTTGGAGAGGTTTAGAGAGGGTCTAAGGAGTCCCTAACACTCTTCCAGAGAGTTTCACAAGGTTTGGCTATCAGGAAACTTCACTTGTGAGCTTCTACAGGAAGTCTGTAGGGGTTCTACGGGATGTTTCAGAATTTCTACAGGATGTTTGGAAATCGGTTTTTAGGGGATGGATGAGTGAGGGAGGGTGCATGGATGGATCTGGAGGTAGGATAGGGGTCTAAAAATGATCTAAGGACTAGTGGGTGGATCGGTGAAGAGGTGTAAAAGGCTGACTTGGCTTGAAGAAGGCTAAGGCAATGATGGGTAAGGAGGTAAGGTTTCGTGAACAAAAAGGATAAATGGGGAACGAGAAACTTAGCCAAGACATAGAACAGGTAGCTCAGATGATACTTTGGGTGGATGAATGAATGAAGAAGATGCTATGCATGGTGTACCTTGATCAAATCAACAAAGGCCTGCAAATGATCAAATCCTAAACTAGTATAGTCTAACCATCAACAACATAAATGAGCAGCAACTTTATTTGGGAAGAAAACCTTGCACACCATCTATGCAAAGAAAAATTTCAGATGTCCAAACCCATGAGTAATCTCTGCTAATAAAACAAGCACACTAAATATTTCATAAACAAGCAAACTAGTCTTTTTGTGAGGCAGCACTATTTCCTCAATTCCAACCCCAAATCCAATAAGGATGGGGTGAAACCAGGAGTGTGGTTGTCCCTTTTTTTTTGGAGGTTTTGCTGTTATTATCCTACCAAAACACCTAAACCAATGTCATTCATAAATAGTGATCTATTCCAGCAACGTAACGAAATCTACTTAACAGAAATATGTTCAAATGCATAAAGGAAAACAATGATACGTAAAGGAAAAGTAACAATACAGAAAGGAAGCCCTAGGCTCTCAGGTTGGGCCCAACCTTGAGAGCTTTGGCTCCTATGAAAAACTCAGATTTGATAGGAAACCAAACTGCTTCTCATTATCCAAAAATAATCATAACAGTCATGCCAAAAATGGCTACAAAGGAACAAAATAGAGCTGAAGCACTGAGGTGCAAAGTACACAATAGTTTAAAAATTCTTTTTATGAAGGCTGAGGCCTCAAAATTTATAGATCATGAGGGACCTAGCTGGCCTCCTCAATTTGCGGAACTCGGCTGTCAAAATATGAGTTAAATAGTCCCTTTCTAAATGCTTCTTGGTTGCCTTCTAGATTCGGTCTAGTGGTCTTTGGAGCTCAGAGTTGGGGGTGAAGATCCCGAGGAAGGGTCATTGAATGCCATAGGCACACCCCTTCAAGTCCTCACCTCAGGCTTGGCTGCCTTATAGCTCATGATTGCTTTGAATTTGCTCCAATATATGTCAAAAACCAATTTTGGGGCTCATCATCACCCCCCTGCTAAAAGGGTTGCTCATCCTCTTTTGTGCCTCCCTCTAACAATCCAAAAAGCAAGGGTGGACTTAGCTTGAGGCCTATCCAATTGGCTTGAAGGTTCTACATAGACTTCTTGTAGAGAGGTACCCATGCCAAAGCCTCCCTCATCCGAGTTGGAGTGTGATATTCTCGAATTTTGAGGTTGTGGGACGATGTGTTCCACCTACGGGTGCAAGCATGAACACAATTGTCCCCTAGTAACCTCTCCATATCCTCGAAATGTGCTATGGCCTGGCTTGATGATCCATGTACTCTAATAAACCCCGAGAGTTGGTTGCTAGGTGTTGTTGAGCAGATATCAGTGCTGTGGGGTCCCCTGGCTCTGCTCTAATCAGCAGTGGTTCATGTAACTCCCAGTCCCCGACATTCCTGACCTCAGCTGCTCTCTTCTCTTCGTGGTTTAACCATGAGGTCATTGCCATCAGCTGCATGTCCCTTACTACTGTGTTGGGGTCCCACGAAGTGATGTTTGGAAGGGCCAAATTATGGAGGTAAAACTATGAAAGCTTGGCCTTATCTTCCGATGAACTGGTGTTACATAAATCTATGAACTGCTGGGGGATTTGGATGTGAGAGATACCCCTCTATGCCAATGTATTGATTTGGAACTACAACCACTAGTCCCTTAGGTACAGGCCATAAGATTTGGCCGGCTGCCTACATTGCAGTGCTTCCATTGCCCAACTGGCCATGCAGGCCAGTTGTGCCTCCTTTTCTTGCACCTGCTACTTTAGGGATTGTATCTCCATTTTGCCTGCAGTCCCCTTTCCTGTAACTGCTGGTTGAACTCCTCAATATCAGCTTGCATCTCTTCTTCCCCTTGAGGCTCTGCTGAGGGATCCTTGGCTACCATGTCCTTTTCTTTCCTCTGTCCCTGCAGCTGGAGCTGCTGTCTGAGCAGCTCATTCTCTTCTCTCAAATTGGCTTGCTGGGAGCTTTCCACATGCCTTACTCTTTCCAACTCCCTTTGTGCTTCCTTGAGCCTTTCCCCTAGAGGCCCAATATCTGCTACTCCCTTAGATTTATCTATCCTCATCCATGTGTGGGTTCGTACCCATTCTTCCTCTAGTGCTAAAAACAGTGGCACTGTAAACTTTTGGGGAATAATTCTGCCTGCCTCCAAAAAGTTATAATAAGAGCCCAAATTGGGTTGGGGGCTTGGTTCCATGATAACATTGGTTTTCTCCTCCTTTGGTGGTGACTTGGCTACTCCCTCCTCCTCTTGTGGTGATTCGGCTGCCTTCTCCTCCATTTGCTTTGTTTCTTTCAGCCTAGCCCAAGTTTCCTGTAGAATAGCCTCAGCATCCTGTAGAGAGGCTTCTGAGCTTAATTTTTCCATTCGGTCCCTCCATGAAGATGTTTTTGGGCTCCCCCCGCTCGTAAGTAATGGATGCTTTGGAGGGGGATTTATCCCTTGGTGTGGTAGGGGTATCCACGATAGTGATTGGTTCTTTTGATGGAGGCTGGGGTCTGCCAATCTTAATTCTTACACTCCTTCTCGCTTTGAAATATAGAGGAGTCTCCCTTTTTCTTTTTTCTTTTGTCTTGGGAGAGGTACTTAGGGCGGCCAACACAGCTGCTGCCTCCCTAGCTAGGATTTCGGCCGACTTCTCCTTCTGTTGTCCTCCTTTCGGATTTTCTGTAGAAAGTCCTATAGCGGTTGTTGGCTTCCTATAGAAGTCGTTTTCAACTTTCCTGTAGAAAGACTCTGCTGCTTTCCTATAGGAATTCTCTACTGCTTTCCTATAGAAGTACTCTGCTACTTTCCTGTAGGAATCGAGGGCACAGTTTTAGCCTACTTGGCTGAGGGGACTTTTTCTTTCATCTTGGCTGAGGTTGCCTTAGGGGTGCCCTTACTGTCCTGGACTTTCTCAGTCTGTTCTGCCCTACTCTGTAGTCATTTTTCCCTGGGTGTTGGGGCAATCCCATCATCCCCTATTTTGGCAGCTTGCTTTGCTGCTGGTGTTCCTTTTTGCTCCTTCTTTAGTGTGTTGCTAGGGGTGTCTTGTCTTTTAACTTTCTTCTTGGCCTGAGTAGGCTCCTTCTCTTCACTGCTAGAAGAAGTGAGCTCCTCGGCTAAGACTCGGATGTCATCATCCTTCGACATATTTCAGAAAATTTCCCAGGAGAGAGGGATAGTGAAAGTGTGAAGTGCATGTTCCATGAGGAGCTTAATAAGCCCATGATGAGCTAGCTGGTCTGGTGTCCCCTCTCTGAGTTTGGTGGCACATTTAGTCATTGACTGCAAGAGGAAATATGGAATGCTCAATTTTTGTTCTGAGGGGAGGTCCATGTGGTGTTTGAGTTCTGCGAGCAGCCGAAAATGATAACCATATATAATGCTAAATCGCCCCTCGCAAGTAATATACTTCATAATTTGGACACTGACTTCACTCTAGAACGGTTGTAGGCTAGTTCTCCGGACTCCGTTCTTATCTTCTGAGAATTTCTCTTCTGGCAAGAAGAATTCTTCCTTAGCCTTCTGACCCAGCTTCCTCTCCTCCTTATCCCAAGGCATTCCCATTGGAAGATCAGTCACCGTGCTGATGAGCTGTGGGGTGAGTCTGAGGGTCAGTCCTCTGAAATTGACGATGGCCAATGTTTTTGACTTTAGCTTTAGGGATCGAAGGAATTCTTCCGTAATTTCATCATCGTGCCCTTGGAGCTTGTCACAAAATGACATCCATTGTGCACGGGAAAACAGGTCTACCACCTCAGGGGTTTCCCATAATTTCTTTGAGTCTGAAGGTCCTTTTCGAATGAACCCACCCGGAATGGTAAAACTCTGTGTTTGCTCTCACAGACTGGGAATTCTAGGTGGATTCTCTCCTCAAAGCATAGAAAAACATACCCTTGGTCGATTACCCTGTTGAATTTGCCTGCTCACATGTACAGAAGGAGGATTTCGAGAATTTTCACTCGAAGCGCAGAGTTACGTCTCCATTATACACACAGCCACATAAAATTTACAATTTTGACAGTGTTTTGGCAGGGTATCACTCTCTACAGGAAGGAGTTTTCATTCATGCATTGAGAAAGTTGCTCATGTAGATTACTACGATGATTTTGGCAGCGACATATATATAAAATCAGACAGAATTGCACTTAAATTTCTCTACCCCTTTACTACGTCGATTGCACCACCTTTGAAAAAATTTTCTTTGCATGGGGAGGTTAAATTCTGCCTACCTCACCGAAATTCACCACCCTTGACGTGAGCAGTCTACACTGCTTCAGATGCCACGTTTCCTGTAGTGCAGCTTCCTGTAGAAGTTTGTTCTCGGCTTCCGGAGGAGGTTACGGTAGAGCAAGACCAGTCTGAGTGGCAACAGGACATTTGAACAGGTTGAAAACTTTGGGTTAACCACTTGCAGAGGAAGAGGATGCACATTCGGCTGGAAAATGGTTGTCTTCATAAATGACTACAGTGCATCATAAGTATCAACCGGCCGATTTCAAATTGCTGCAGAATTCATGGCACGAGGTTGAGCTGTCCCTGATGATCCGTTGGCCGGCGTCACCGCAATCATATCCCAACGTGCCCCTGACCACCGAATTCTCTCCTCTGTATTTACTGCTGCCAATCTTGTCATACCTCCGCTTCTTCCCGACTAGACACTTCCCACGTGACAATTATCCACCCTTTCGACATAATCGATCCAGTTTAGATCCTACGAGGCCGCTTGACTGGCTGCGATGGCCAGTTGAGTGGCAACCAGCCTTGTTCAATTCGCCCATTTTCACAGTTGTGCATATTCAGAGTATAACTTATGCAATTAGACAAAATAAGGTTAGTTACTTACCTATGCGGTCATGGACGTGGTTTTTTCTAGGTTTCAAGATGAGGGATGCCGGATTTGTGTGCTGTTGCTTCGTGTTCAAGTGCTGGAGCTTCCCTACATTGGCTGCTACTGGCTGTGAGTCTTGGAGACCCTTTCCTCTAGTGGCGAACATGGCATGCACCGGTTCTGTGAGCTGCTGGTGTCTTCATGGCAGGTATTCTTGCTGGATCAGCTGCTACAGGATTCCTGTAGGACATCCTGTAGCCGTTTCTCCTCCTGGGGTGCATGTTGACATAATTCGAGTCACGTTGCACAGGTGAAAGGTCTTGAGGTCGCCTAAATAGGTGAGTGCTTGAACCTCAGAAGACCTTATTTCTGAGATTGAAAAAACACAATTTTCCTTATTTGAAAAATAGAGTTCTAGTTGCATGTGTAGGTATGCTTGCTCAGATTGGAGTGGCAGTGGTGAAAAGAGGTGGAGTGAGTGGAGGATGGTAGAAAAGTGTGGTTGCATGCCTCCTTATTCTCTCTTTTCTTTTTAGAGAGACAGCAGGAGCGCCTCAATGAGGTTTTCACTCCTACCACCTGCCTTGGGCGCCTCAGAAAGGTTTTCACCCAAGGATCTTTTTTATTGCATTAATTTTTTTTTTTTTTTTTT
>APFE030470734.1:13230-54019 GCA_000404065.3 Pinus taeda | reverse complement strand
AGAGGAGAACAGAGAGGGTTAGTACAGATGATGTAGAAGAGGGGAATGAAGGAACTGGCAAAAGTTCGACAGGCACACCTTCTGCAGCCGAGAGCATAGTTTCATCCAAACCTGCGGTGGAAGAGAAATTTGAAGGGCAAGCAATGGGAATCGATGAAGATGATGTTAATAAGAAAACAAAATCAGATGGCAAGAGTTTGACAGAGACACCTTCTGTAGACAAGGGTGGAGTTTCATCCAATCCTGTTGTAGAAGAGAAAGCTGATGGACAAACGGGCGAAACGTATGAAGATGATGTTGAGGAGAAAACAAAATCTAATGGGCATGATACTGTTGCAGGAAAAAGTTACTCGGACCAGGTGTATTCCACAGCCAACACTGCAAAAGGTGCCCTTTACTCAGTGTTTGGATATGGAGGAGCAAAAGCTGTGCCGGATAAGCAGATTCAACCAACTGACAGAAAGGAATGAGTGAATCTAATGCTTAGATTCTACAGGGGGCTACACTTATGATAATATTAATTTGATCGAATGAATTTTAATTTCCTGTTTCTTCCTGGGTCAATGGGGTTTGGAGCATTTTCTGTTGAGGCACACCATTCAAATAAGCAGTCTGATGCGGCCTATCATCTGAGAATCATAGAAGATCATGCAAATATTCTGGATTGTCGTGATAATATTTTGTAGAAGACCATGCAAGTGTTGTGGATTTACTGTCGTGATAATATTTGTAGACTCAAAATGTGTGTAATGATACGATATATTTATCTCTATTATAAGTGAGATATATTTGTTGTAATATTGATTATTTTTTACAATAAACATTAAATAAATATTTATTATTTAAGAATTTAGAGATTTCCTACTTTATAATTTTTACGTCGTAAGGCGTTTCCCTCTGAAATCAACTCTCCTCTCTGCCTACCTGTCATCTTGTAAGCCACACGATTATGTGTTAGACGATTGCAACAATTTCGGTCGTTGATTAAAAGAGTTGCCCAAACGGTTTGGGCGTTTCATTTGGCACTGCATTGAATAGTTTCATTCGTGCACTATGTGTTAAAGCGTCTTCATTCTGGGGGAATTCGAAGCTTTGTGGGCATTAAATTCAGTGAAACTGCAGTGATCATGCTTCTTATTCCGGTGTAGGAGAGGACGAGGACAGTGAGCAGACAATGCATTGGTGGGAATCGTGAAAAGCTGGAATGGGAATGGGTGTTGCAATTGGGTTTGGAAATGTCATTGGAGTGCTAGCTCTGAGCAGGCGATTTTGCAGGCGGTACTGCCAGTTTGTTGATAGCATTTTGGGCTTCTGAAGCTTTGACCATCGTGTATCGTTTCCAGCGGCTGCCCGCCCAGGGTTGGATCTGTGAGACTACGTGTTTGTGTAGGCAGACTACTTTGCTTAGTAGTGGTTGCATGAATCTAGAAAGGAAAATAGAGTTCATTGTGTAGGTTTGATGTTCCAAGTCTCGGTGATATCCAGCATGCCTCGAAATGTTAGCCCGTCCATCGACCAATCTAATATTTTCAAGGAGTCATCGCACAGGGACATGGCAATTCGGCAACGTGAATTCAGAGCGATGGTGAGTGCATACATTCCAATTTGTCATGAATCATTCCAACTTGTCATGAGTCAGAGAAAATCCATTCCTCTGCTATTTTTGTTCATTCCACCTTTTCATTTTAAAGTCCAAATTATTGGGATTAGTGAAGTTTTATCCACCCTCCATCCTTAACGAGTTCCTTATACCAAAATTTGGGAAGATCTAAAGGTAAGTATCAACCTCCCACAGGCCTCTTGAGATTCCTCCATCGAGAACAAAAGGTATCCTTTGTTTTCTCCCTCTGTGAGCAGACAAAGGGCTGGTTTCCATGGCACTTCTCAATCGCATGTTCCTACGTAAGTCAGTCCTCTGAGAATGAAATTGGTCCACACTGCTTTGGCTCCGCTATGGAGGAATAATGTATTGTGAAGCATCTGTCTCTGTTCCTAACTGACATTAGGCCCATTGTACAGTAATGAGCATATCTATGATGGTTGCATAATCTTGCTTACAGTGTGGTAATATCTTATACCAATATGTGGACTATCTAACTTCCCTTGAAATAGAAACTGCCATTATCACTATTAACGCGTTAGTATGAATGTTAAAATTCTTGGGAAATCTTCATCCATCAAACCTATTCTTCTCTGTCCTGACATATGGCTTGCAGCAACTCTATAAGTTTACAATCTAATGAACCACCCAGCAACACAACACAATATTGTAACACAACACAATATTGTTCACATTTGAATCACCTAGTAAGTTATTGGTGTCTCTTGTTATCATTTGATGAACCCAATGCCTATGTAAATTGTACTTATTTGGATACTAGAACCAGGAACCAACATATTATAACAGGGCGATCAAGAGAGATCCCCAATTTCCTATTGCAATGGCAACATGTGTCTCCACGAGGCTAATTTGGGCCCAACCATTGATATATCTATTATTACTATTACATGGACTGGAATGCACTCACACAGTAACAATAATCTAAGACACCATTACTGTATGAGATTTTCTTTGTTTGTGGGAAGGGAACCTTCTTCCATGTGGAAATTTGACTAATAAAGTCTACTAATCATCTCTATGGAATTAAGTATGTAATATCTTATGAAGAAACACATACAAGAGAGTGGGAGGAAATCAATAGAGGGGCTGCTCCTTTGCGTTTCGTTCTCCTCGACTCCCCATCTTCGGAATGATCAAGCCCCATTGCAGTTGCCCAACAATGGCACTATCCATGCATTGGTGGAGCTCAGCCGCTGCAGCTCATTGTACATATTAGTATTGATCTTTTTATTCAGGTCACTACCTTATTCCAGTTCCCCTTATTTTTTTTTCTCAGATTTTGAAATACAATTCCAGTTTAAGCTTGATATTCTGCACACCAATTATTACGTGCCTCTATTTACCTACATTTCATTTACAGTGTGGTTCCTATTAAATTCGATTGATTTTTACAGTGATTGTAGCTGAGTATCTAACGTTCTCCGTAGCCCTCTTATTTACTCTTGAATTTCCTCCAGATTCAACATGAGGATCTTTTGTTTCCATTGGACTTTTTTACCTCTGGGCCATTCCTTTCTCTGAGAGTGAAAATGGTCAGTGTTGCTCTGGTTTCCTACGGTGAAGCATCTATCTCCTGTCACTCACTGATAGTAAGCCCTTTGTCTAGCAGGAAAAATATAAACACGGTCTGATTATTGCACGATTTACTTACAATGTGATAATGTCTGAAAGTTAAACATGGTCATATGTGCAATATCTAACTTCTCTTGAAACGTGAACTGTCATGAACACTGTGAAGGCATTAGCATGAATGTTAAGGTCTTGTACAATTCTCCTCCATCAAAGCTCTTTTTTTCTCTCCTTATTTATGGTCTCTCCTTGTAAGCTTGCTACCTGATGAGTCACCTAGGAAAACAGATTACAGTATTGTTTCAGACTTGCTACCTGATGAATCACCTAGGAAAACAGAGCTTGCTCCTTGATGAATCACCTAGGAAAACAGAACATACTATTGTTTCAGACTTGACTCACCAAGGAAGCTGCTAATCTCTCTTGTTATCACTTGCTAAACCCACTGCCTATGTACACAGTACTTGGATACCAGGAACTAGAAGCTCAATCACAAAGAGTTTCAGTCTTCAAGTAAATCAGCATGTGATTATGATATGTTCCCTGCAAGCTCTGTCAATTATGATCCCTGATTTCCTACTGCAACGGCTGAAGATGCCTCCACAAACCTAATTGAAGCCTCAATTATTGAAAAATCTATAAAACTTCCACGGGGCCGAACTTGACCACCAAATCTAAGTTCCAAAAGCCATATTGCACCGTACATCAAATAGATGGACTAAGTATCAACAATAGAGCTCTTCAATCCTTAGAGACTTAAAGCATTGGTAGTCATTAGATGTCTGGCCGAATGCCAACTGTGTCTAGAAACTACAAGCACCTAGGGAGCTCCTTAAATCAAAGGAATTCAATGCAATGTACTTTTATTTCACTTACATGATAATCAATAAATTTTATTGTTGAAGAATCATGTAAGTCCCTTATGTCACAATCTTATGTTGTGGACTTGATTTTTAAATTTTATCCTTTATCTCTCTGTATCACAACTCAAATGGAGATAGTTAACAACTCTGCTCTTGATGTTGCCATTTTCAAGAATTCCTGCAGACCCACACATGTTCTAGAATTTTTCCAATACGCTGGTTATCTATTAACTGTAGGCAGAGTGTGCCCTTGATGTTGCCATTGTCAAGAACTCCTGCAGACCCACACATGTTCTAGAATTTATCCAATATGCGGGTTATCTATTAACTTTTGGCAGATAAAATATTTGAGTTGTATTGTCTTTATGTGACAAACCCAGTATTTTTGTTTTCTAATCATAATGTTGAAACTAACTCATGTGATAATCTTTATGGCCAAGAATAATACTCACAACTGATGCTGAAGGAAACATTATGATTAGATTACATATTAACAAGAGCAGATGGTTTACCTATTATTGACTATAGTAGAAAGTATCCATTGCAATTACAAACTAGCTACAAGTGAGTATTTGCCTTCTAGTCTTCAATTAACACAGAATGTTTTACCTCAGCTTTTGCTTTGAGATATGGAAAGGATCCATTTTGAAATATGGAAACGATCCATTTCAGGTTTCTCCACGAAAACATTGTATATTTCTTTGCAACAACAAATTTTATTCATTTTATATATCTTTAAAAAAGAAACAGTCAGAAAGCTATCAGGAATGATACTAGCCTGTCATAAGATTTAACATCGTTAATCTTTAAAAGTTATTCGGGGTTTGTATTACTTAATTATTCTACACATCATTAAGAACCCTGATGAGAATGTCAAAAGCAATAACACATTACTTTATTTTCCAGGTCATCAATAAAATCTCAAAAAACAATTATACATTACTCTTTTCAACCAAATAAATTCATTTGGCCAATTTATTAGATTGAAAGTTACAGCTGAATATTAAATGAAAATCATTTTATTTATAAATATTAAAATAAATACATATTTTTATATCATTTACTTCATAGATAAGAATATTAACATCATGGAAGGATTATAAACCAAATGATATGTAGATTTGCAATCCATTATATAGTGGGATTCCCATGACAATCGTTTAACATAAATATGTTTCAACCAAAAGTACAGACTATGTGTGGAACCAGAAACTCGATTATGAAAGTGTGTTCTTTAGATGTCGATCATGCTTTGAGACAGGCCATCTAGCCAAAAATTGCCCAAAAGTCTCCGAGAAAAATTCTACTAGAAAAAACCACCACACATCTACATGGTTAGAAGGAGCACAAAAAGAACACTACATTGTCATCAAAGAAGAATACTCTAGAGAAAACTCTAAATCACAAGAAATCGGGCAAGAAAGAAACAACTCTCAAGACAAGCAGAAAGAAAATGTAGCTCTCGAGTTTGAGGCCAAAGCTTCAGAAGAAAATGTACTAAGCCTCCACCAACTAAAGCAAGGTTCTCGAAGCCTTCTCTTTTAGAACTGTCTCTATTAGTAACTCAGAGCAGCCTTTAAATCATGGAAATGACAAAGGTAAGAAAAAGTATACTAATTATCATAAATATGCATGCATGATAACTACAGGGTATTGCTCAAAAATCTTGAATAACATAGAACCAGTGTTATTGGAACCAGACCGGAACTGGTGAAATCAGCCAGTTTGATCTTTTTGACACCCAAACAGGTCTGGTTCGAGGTCGAGAACCGGAAATGGCCAGCTTAGTATTGCACTGGCTGGTTAGATACCAAACTGGCCAATTCTGCACAATTTGATTAAAGATGTTCCAAACGTAATTATTTTTTAGAAAAAAACAAGAATTTTTGAGTGGGGTAGCCTAATATTCAAGCCTATGGCTTTAGTATTGCTTATGCAATTCATAACATTACCATGAAATGACTTTGGATGTTTGAGAGTAGGTCTGACCTCATTGAATTTCATATGGAGAAAGTAAAATTTTAGATCTCACTCAAAATTTAGTAGACTTGACAACCATTTTCAAGGTTTCAAGATTGTGGGGATTGCCACATTTCCATTGGATTTTGTTATGTATGAGGGTATGAATTAGTAATTAATCAATAACACTAAGCTCTCTATGTACCTTAATGTTAGTGACATTGGTTGATGAACTCTTCTCTCAGAACCCTACTAAAAATTTACCCATCACTGAAACAAAATCAGGACTTGAGATGCTACTTTTTTTCTATCTTATTTTAATGCTTAGGGGATGATAGTGATGATGGAGATCCTAATATAGACAATGATTTTGATTATATGTAGGTATTTTTTGTAACATGATTTTTTTTTTTTATGCTAATGGTCATCTGGACCCTGTTTGTTGATGTTTTTTCGGTTTAGAGATGGATTGTACTTGATGCTGTTTTTGTTATTTGCTTCTATAGGACCTAGATAATGCAAGGGCCACACAATTTCCACTGAAGCATCCACTTGGGTTAGCCTCTATGTTTTGGATGATTACATAATAGATAAAATTGGCCGACACTTATCAAAAATTCCATCCAGCCAGATAGTCGATGCTTAATCCTACTTTATATTTTCTAAGCACAACCAATAACTCCACGAGGATAACATGATCCCTATTTAGCAAATACACTGGCTGCCCGCTCAAATGGCTGGTACCTATAATCATAGCCCTGTATGGATAAAAACTGATGACTACGAGTTACGTTGGCTCTATACATTGATGCCAGTTTTTTTAACTTTGCCAACAATCATTGTACTCTAGTATAGACTAAATGGACACTAGAATTTCCATTATCCAGAAGATGGAATCTTACCCAAGGCATTCACAAAAGTTGTTGCCAACCCACAACTCGGTGAAAATAATCTCCATCATCATAACAAACTTTATGCCCATAATATGCACAAATGGTAACACATGATACATCTCCCAAACCAATGGAGTCCAACTAAAGTCTAATCCGAGATCCTCCATTCTCAACACTTTATACATAAAAAAAGTTGTCTGTAATCGACCTCTCTTTGCACTTTTTGGGGCAATTGCTAGTTATATTAAATTACTTGAAAAATCGGTCTCCTACAATGTGTTTTAGGTATTAGAGGAGGGAAACGATTATTTCCATTGATTGAGGAATCATTTAGGCAATTTCAGTCTTGTAGAAAAAAATTTTGTCGGTTCAGCCTGGGCCCGAAATTTTTTCGTTGTCATCTAATTAATGAATGCATTAGGTTGACCATAACAAAATATCCATATTCAAAATACACATTATTGTCCACCCTTGCTTTCAACAATGCCCATTCACATGTCGTTATTCTTCCCCACTCTATTCCTTACCACAGCATTAGGTTGACCATAACAAAATATCCATTTTCAGAATACACATTATTGTCCACCCTTGCTTTCAACAATGCCCATTCACATGTCGCTATTCTTCCCCACTCTATTCCTTACCACTCTATGCCTTACGGCGTTTCCTTTGCAACATAAAGTGCAAATGCTAGTTTTAGTTATCTCGGGTTTCACTGAGATATCTATGGGGATTGTGGCCGATATGTTCCCTAAATTATGTTCATAACTGGAAGAAAGGGTAGATATGGGACATTGAGGATCACTAAGGGTCTCAGATGAAAACATAAAAGAGAAATTATTCTCAATTTTGTCAAAGGATGGCGAGAAGGTTGAATGATGATGAGTATCATTCCATGGCATTTCATCCAAGGTCATAACTTCCATAATCTCTTCATCAGTTAAAAAATCCATGTTAAAAGGATCAGGCTATAGATTGGTTCCAAGCATGCCAAATGAGAATATTCATCAATAATCATATTCATTTGGTTGTCTTCAAATGTTGATGAGTTGGAAAAGGACTGAATTGCGTCATAGGCTAACTTAAAAGGGCTACGAGGCATTTCATTGCCATATAAGATCATTTCTTATTTTGAAGGTACTTTCCACGGCTCTCCCAATTCAAAAGTACTTGATGTAATCATGTTAATCTGGGCATCATTATAAAATAAATTGGGTGGAGGGAATGTGAAATTTCCCATAAAAGATGAGTCTTTGAGAAGACCAACACCAACTTCTTCATATGGAGTGGCTGATTTTCCAACAAATGGGATACTACCAGTGGAATTAGGGTCTGAGGTATGGTAGGATAATAGGTCTACTTTCACAATTTTTCCTTTGTGAAGAAACGTAATCATCCTAAAATATGACGCGACTACTGCCGCCATGGAATAATTCGAGCTCCAACCAAGCAAAAGGTTATAATCAAGTTGAGCATCAACAACCTCAACGTCTATTGCAACCGTTTTTCCCTCTAATTTGATTGGTAAATCATTTAAAAGTCCATACGGACGAAAACCTCTTCCATTAAAGGCTTTCAAAGTCATGGGACATTCATTGATTGTTGGAGAACCCAAAGCTTTTCAAAAAGCAATGGAAATAATACATGTCGATTCTCCTTTGGCAATCATTGTTCGAAAAACTCGTCGAGTTTTGACATGAAATGGTATCTGAAAATCCGTTTGGTGTCGGAGACGCGGGACATGATTTTCGAGATTGAAAACAATCAAATTGGAGTAATGAGGATCTATTGCTCCTGTTGTTGATACTAAAAACTTCCTTTGTGTTGGACAAGTTTGTAGCACTTCAAGGGAAAACATTGACGAAGGTGACATAGCCAAATCTTCAATGATGTTATAGTTATGAGCAACACTAGCATGAGGCTTAAAGAAAGACTTTTGAAGCATACCCTTAGGAGGTAGACGAATTATCATATCAGGGTTTGGTTTTTCAATATGCAATGGTTCAGAAGAAGGAGTAGATGTGGAATTTTTACCAGTTGGACTGGAGTCATCTCCATCTTCAACAGGACTCTTTGATGTGTAATCTTTGGATCTCATTTCTACCATAACTTTGGAAGACATCATCATGATATCTGCCGATGCGGTTGAGCATGATTGGTCATGAGAAACCATTTTACTGTGTTTGGGAGGAAAAGGATGCTTCAAAATAGCAGGTGTAGGTGAACTTTTGATGAATTTTGAAAATACAGCATGATGTGGGCACTCCTTGGTGTAACGATCTTAATCACAAATTAGGCAAGGATACCAAGGTTTCTTCTTTTCATCAGATGGTTCATTCTTGTTTGATTTCTCCTTAGAATGAGTGTCTTGTTTATCTTTGCCTTTTCCCTTTTTATTATTTCTGTATTGCTTACCATTGTCGATAGATGACTCTACAGCGTTAATTTCCAAAGTAATTTCAGGAGAAGAATCTTCTTTAGGTGAATCAGATAGAGCCGAAATCTGAGTTTTCTTACAATTTTTCTTCTTGTTCTTAGATTTTTGCTTCACAGAACCAATCATGCCATCTACAGTAGGTGATCCTGTAAGGGATGGATTATTTTGACTAGGTCAGGGTAAATCTAGGAACTTTTCATACAATGTACCAAACTAAGTATAAACAAGATCAAGGTATTGAGCACGAGAAATTACCCGCTCTTCAGTTACAACACCCACTTTGGCCACATCTTTAGTTATTACTAGTCAAAGAGATTTTATGAACCATTCGGCCAAAATCTGGTTTGGAATGTAAACTTTAACTAGGCGACATATTCGTCTACATTCATGAATGTGATCTGAGATATGGGTTGGTGTTGACAACTCCAAAGAATTTAAAAGTTCAGTTCCATTATCATATCAAACATGCAACTGAAAATGGGTAAAAAAAGTTGTAGCAAGGGCATTAAATGTACTAAAGGAAGCACGCATAAATTCTACATACCATTTGGTTGCCGAACCGGTTAACATTTGTTGAAAACATTGTAATCTAATATAATCATCGATTAATGAGTTGTGTTGGAAATACTGAGTGGGGGGTGGAATTAGTATTTCTTTTCAATTGTTACTTTTACCAGTTAGATCACTTATAAGTAGAACATAAAATGAACAATAAGAATAAATGCTTTTATTAATTTCTTCAATAAATCAAGTACAATATATGTAGGGCTCTAACCCTAGATGAAGACACCAATCTTCAATCTCCCAGGCTCTAATTTGTATTTTCCAAGCACAAACTTGGACTTCCAAGGATCCAACCTTGTCAATTTGGAGGCACCAACCTCAAGGGCTCCAACCCTGTTGCCAAGCACCAACTTGGACTTTAGTGAGGCTCTGACCTCTAGGGCTTCGACCCTATCTTATCCAAGGCACCAACCTTGAGTTTAGGAGCACCAACACCAAGGACACCAATCCTCTAGCTTCGCTTTGTCAAGATATGTTTGGTTGTACTTCACGGCTCCAAAAGTATTCTTAATTGAGCCCTGTCAATCTTCATCTATCCCTTCATTTAATATCCACGTCACGTCATCAATGAAAACCTTGTTCTGTTAGAAGATTTCACCATTTCTCTTCATTGTACCCAAGCAATTTCTTCAAGTCACCTCATCATATCATTGTTGATGCATCATGATCTCCAATAATAACTCCAAGGTTACTCAAGGCTTCTTAACAAAATGTTCTCAAAATATTGTCCCCAAGAGCTCTCCAACCAAGGGTATCTCCATCAAACTTCAAACACTTTCTCCAATGTCTGCACAAATATATTGACTGTTTCCAAAATACCTTCAAAGAGATCCCAATCTCAAAGACAATCTCTAAAAGGTTGCTTTCAAATTCACTCTTAAACTAGGCTTCACCTAGTCCATCACTGTTGTTGTTCAAGAGGAGATTCTTTAATCCAACTATGTGACTATCCAAGAGGAAGAGAGGTGATACTACAGTCCTCTGTTCAAAGAATGTAGTTATATCTATTCACCAATGAGCAGTCCGAGCTATTTAGGAGAGGCCCGAGCCAAAACCGCAACAATCCAAAGTGAGATTTGAGGCCTGGCAATTGTCACACAAACTGAACCATAGGAGGTCCAAACCACAATCCTCAACAAATGATCGTGGTTCTTGCTCACATTTCACATGTGATTCCGAGGTAAGGAATCATCACTGAGCCACAACAAGTATGCACGGTCTCGAGAAAGATATGCTGCAATCCAAAATTGCATAGTCAAGAAATGTCAACTATTCCTACACCAACACCCTGCTATAGTCCGAGAACATTCACTACTTCTACAATAGTCCGAGAGCACCCACCACAGTGGATATCATATACCATTTCTACACTAGTCCAAGTCTGTCAAGGGTTCTGAGCCTTTTGTTTGAAACTAGGGATTATCATCTAGGATTTCTTCATTTTTATTTATTTTCGTAGGGTTGACTTCAACAATAGATTGGAAATTATTAGGATTAGTGTTTACTTCAACTAGGGTTATAACCTTATGTAGAGGTAGGGAAACATCCTGCATCACAATAATATTTTCCATCTCATCAGTGCCATATTAACATCAATGACAACTTTGACTAATAGTCTACCCCTTTGTCATTGCTAGCAATATTCTTTCCCTTTCAACATTCTCTCCCCCTTTGACATCAATGGCAAATGGGGCCCAAGTACTCCCCCTATCAAGCTGCTTTTTGACATGCTGCTCCATCGTATTTTCTTCATCAATGATAGTTCTACATGATAGATATGTTGCTCCCCCTGTCATGGTGATCTTCCTTTTTGAAATGTGGTCCATGATAGATGTGTTTGCATTTATTCATGTGATGAACCAACTCCCCCTGCCTTCATAAACTCCTCTAGCTCTTCTTTTTGCTAGAGATTGTTGTCTTGTGATCAAATAGAAGATATCTTCAACAATGGTCCATCGAATGAGTAAAGGATCATGTTCTTTTATGGGTTTTCTCCTGAGAGATGATCTATCAAAAGATGATTTTCCATGTGTAAATCATCAAGAATTTCATAGGAATCTTCACGGATAGCTTCTGCAAGAATAGTAAAAAAAATCACAAGCTCCCCCTAACTGTATGCATGGTCTCCTTTTTGGTAGAGTCTCATCACCAAACACTTGGAATATCACATCTACCAAGGATGTATTCATCAGATCGACAACATGTGTTGTTGGCTGGAGTGTTCAAGTGACTTTTGGATCCAATTGTCTTCCGTCTCCATACTTGTGTAACTTTCTTCTCTGGCTTGGTTGTCATAGTTTTAGCTTGTTTAGAGACCCAAGTCAAGTTACAATCATGTGTCATACGTACAATGTTATGGCAATTGAAGCATTCCATATTATTCATGAATGAGGAAGAATTACTTCTTCTTGCAAAGTTGCGTCTAAGAGACTTACGACGATCATTATATTTTTCCTTGTGGTATGCCCTACAATCTTTTGCCATGTGCCCAAAATTCGTACAAGAATAGTAATAAACAAAAAATATACTTTGGTACCTGGATGATGGAGATTTCCTTGTTGTATTTCCAAGGTCATTTTGTCTTGGGATCCTTTGATGGTATCCATTGCCTCTTGCATTCTTGACGCCATCTACAAGTCTTCTTGGAGTAGGATTTCTTCCAATGTCATCTTGACTCTTCTCCTTGCCTTTGCCAGATTTGGGAGAATCAACTTTTCTTCCAGGCTTCCTCACATCCTTGTTGTTTGAAGCATTAGGGTTTGCATCATTCTTGTTTGAGGATTCACCTACATAGTCAAGACATGATTTTCGAGGGGATACCTTTGATGACATAGGATGTCATCTAAGGTTTGAGAACTTTTCAAGTTCTTATTCAGCAAGTCAACCTCCTTTTTAAGAAAGACAATTTCTTCCTTCATTTTCTTGCATTCTTCACCCTTATTTGATAGAATGGTCTCCATTTCTTCCTTCATCTTGGTTTCTTCACATGATTTGGCCTTAAGTGAAGTCATTTTTTATTTAACTTGGTGATCTCATCATCCTTTTCCTCAAGTTGGAATATCATGGTGTTTCTCTCCTTTTTTACTTCATCAACTTGTCCTTCTATGAATGACAAGGCTTCCATCACCTTCTTAGCTCCTTGTGCTTGTTTCCTTTCTTCCTCTAGTTGAGATCTAAGGGAGGAGACCTCTTCCTTGAATTGACCAATCTCTGTTTAAAGTTTGTTCAAGGTTGTGTGTCTTTTTTCAAGGTGGCTTGACAAGGTATCTTCCTGTTTCTTTGCCTTATCCAATTGATTTGCCATGGATATGAGTTCTTCATGATGTTTTCTCTTGTCTTGATGAAATTCTTCCTTAATATTGGCAAGATCCTCATCTCTTTCTTGTACTTGAAGCTTGGCAAGGTCAACTTCCTTCCTTTTCTTGTCCTAGTCACCAACTTGCACTTTCTTCTTAAGTTCCTCATTTTGTTTTTTCAAATTGTTAATCTATTCCATGGTAGTCATAAGTTTAGTGAAGAGATCTTCTTCAAAATCTTTTTCATTCTCTTCATCTTCTAGGTGTTCTTTAGCCTTGATGTCATCATTCTTATCTTCAGCTTCCTTGATGGGCTTTGGATTTCGTTCTTGCTTTCCATCATATTCTTGAATAGTGGTCATGGTCAATGCTCCTTTTGAGTGAAGGTCATGAAGTTTGTCCCATATACCCTTTGTTGACGAACATTTTTCCAAATTGGCCTTTATAGAATCTGGTAGCCCATTCAAGATTTCCTTCATCGCTTTTGCATTATACTCCTTGGATTCTCCATCCATCATGCTATCAACAATCATCGATTTCCAGACTTTAATGCCTTGAGTCTTTAAGAAATTCCTCATTCTTACCTCCCATATATCAAAGTTTCCATTGAACAATGGATCCTTCACAAATTGATTGAATTCAATTTCAGTGGTTGAGGGAGACACATCTTTAGGAGGATTGGAGACTTTCTTCCTTGGCTTCGCCATTTGTGTTCTAATGATCAACCTTCAAGCTGTTAGGCTTTGAGTGAAGGTACTAGCTCTTATACCAATTGTTGGATATATTGAGGAGGGGGTGAATAAGAATTTCTTTTCAAATGTTACTTTTACCAGTTAGATCACTTATATGTAGAACACAAAATAAACAATAAGAATAAATTCTTTCATTAATTTCTTCAATAAATCAAGTACAATATATGTAGGGCTCCAACCCTAGATGAAGACACCGATCTTCAATCTCCCAGGCTCCAACTTGTGTTTACCAAGCACCAACGTGGACTTCCAAGGCTCCAACCTTGTCAATTTTGAGTCACAAACTAGGTATCCAACTGTGTTGCCAAGCACCAACTTGGACTCTAGTGAGGCTCCGACCTCTAGCGCTTCGACCCTATCTTATCCAAGGCACCAACCTTGAGTTTAGGAGCACCAACTCCAAGGACACCAATCCTCTAGCTTCGCTTTGTCAAGATATGTTTGGTTGTACTTCACTGCTCCCAAAGTCTTCTTCACCAAGCCCTATCAATCTTCAATTATCCCTTCATTTAATATCCATATCACATCATTAATGACAACTTTGCTCTCTTAGAATATGTCACCATTTCTCTTCATTCTACCCAAACAATTTCTTCAATTCACCTCATGATGTCATCACAATAATAACTCTAAGGTTACTCAATGCTTCTTAACAACATGTTTTCAAAAGATTGTCCCCAAGAGCTCTCCAACCAAGGATATATTCATAAACTTTCAAAAAAATTCTCCAATTTCTGCACAAAGATCTTGATTGTTTCCAAAATTCCTTCAAAGAGATCCCAACCTCAAAGACAATCTCTAAAATATTGCTTTCAAATGCACCACTAAACTAGGCTTCACTTAGGCCATCACTGTTGCTGTTCAGGAGGAGATTTTATAATCCAACTATGTCACTATCCAAGAGGAAGAGAGGTGATAATACAGTCCTCTATTCAAAGAATGTAGTTATATCTATTCACCAATGAGCAGTCTGAGCTATTTAGGAGAGGCCCGATCCAAAACCACAACAACCCAAAGTGAGATTTGATGCCTAGTAATTGTCACACAAACTGAACCATAGGAGGTCCGAACCATAATCCTTAACAAATGATCGAGGTTCTTTCTCACAGTCCACAGGTGAGTCCAAGGTAAGGAATCATTGCCGAGCCACAACAAGTATGCACAGTCCCGAGAAAGATATGTTGCAATATGAAACTACACAGTCAAAAAATGTCAACTATTCCTACACTAGCACCCTGCTATAGCCTGAGAACATTCACTACTTCTGGAACAGTCTGAGAGCACCCATCACAGTTGAGATCATCTACCATTTCTGCACCAGTCCGAGTCTATCAAGGGTTCCAAGAATTTTGTCTGAAACAACACTTTTCAAAACATCTTAAGTATTGTAGGTTCCCACAGGAAATTTATCACAGCAAGTCCACGACAGATTGTGGTAAGGTCCAAGATATCATAAGAGCTACAATCTTCATAACCCAAAACAAGTCTTCAATTCATCCTCCTTTAGTTCACGAGTTGTGAACATCTAATAGACTTTTGTCTTTATGATCTGCTAAAAATAATGATACAGATAAGGAGCTTGAACCTCCTATTAATAGGCTTCTTAAACGTAAACCTTGAACAAACACGTCTCTTTTGTTGGCTGACCTATAGCAGGTTAATTTTTATTTGATTTTATGAATAGTCAAGACTTTAGAAGAATCGATTTGCATTTTTTTTAAATTTAAATGAACTGTGACTAATGTTTAGTGCGAAGATATCTATATTTTTTTGGTCTACCATGTGATGCCATGTGATGTAATATACATGCATTACATCTGTATACCATGTGAAAGATGGATTATATAAGAACTATGGAAAAAGTCCTTGTCTTCCATGTGAGTGATGTCTAGCACCATGTTGTTGCATTATACATTATGTCTACCATGTATGGTCATAGGGAACCATGTTGCCTACATTATACGTCATGCTTGCCATGTATGGTCATATGTATGCCTGGTTTTTCTACCATTAAACAAAGCCATTTGTTAATAAGGAATTTTTTATATTTTTTCATAGTGTGTGTTATGTTTTACATGGAGATGCTACATGATATGAATGAATGATATGACATGATAAGGATTATGTTTGTTTTAATAATATTTGGTAGTGTGTATTATGTTTTACATGGAGAGGCTAGATTATATGAATGAATAATATGACATGATAAGAGGTGGGTGGAGTGTTTTATGTAATTTTGAGGTGATTAAGATTTTATATTAGGATTTTAAGGAATTTATGAAATATGATATCATTACGATAGGGCTTAGGGTAGGACTATGTGATGAATTTATTTAGAACTTCATTTAGCAAGGCTGAGGTATCATGAAACTAGGGCTTGTCATCTAGGATTTCCTCATTTTTATTTATTTTCCTAGGGTTGACTTCAACAATAGATTGGATATGATTAGGATTAGTGTTTACTTCAACTAGGGTTAGAACATTATGTAGAGCTAGGATTTCCCTAGAGTTAGGGCAACATCATGCATCACAAAAATATTTTCCATCTCGTCAATGCCATATTGACATCAATGACAACTTTTACCAACAAGTTGGACGTGCACCAAAGATGATAGGTCATAACATGGTTGGATGTATCTTCGCTCGACTTACCTTCAAACATAGGAATATCACTGGGCAACTTAGTAGGAATGGCTAGCCAAAATGGTAAATAAAAAAGTGGATCATTAGTTAACTAAGATAGGTCAGGAAAATCCAAAGTTGCAATGATGGGCAATTGGGGGCTAGGATCCTAAGATGGATACTGATAACCCTGAGGGACGAGTCCTGTAGCAGGAGGAGGATACCCAGGATATCCTGGTTTAGCCTAAGCAGTTGGAATCTACATACCTGCTAGATATCCAAGATGAGCCATACAATATTGTGGTTGTATAGGTTGTTGAAATGTGTGACATGGGTATGGTTGATTCTGAAAAGGGAGACTCTAAACCATTGAATTTGAACGAACTATCCTTGAAAGGGTTGATTTTGCAAATGTTGACCTTGGAGAAATTGAGTTTGAAAAGGTCGACCTTGGAAAGGTGGTCCTTGAAACAGTACTTGCATATATGAGACATTAGGCTATACAACAAGTATTTGGGGTATTAACAGAATCGTAGGAATGGATTGGACACCAGATACTTGAGGTAAAGACTATTGTAGGAATGGATTGAACACCAGATACTTGAGGTAACGACTAAAAAAGGGGTTGCACCGTAACTTGTGATATAAGTGGGACAATTATCTATGATACTCCTGGAATGGGAGTTTGAGGCGAACTTGAACCTGGATTCTGAATAGTCATTGGTATAGCAGACTGTACCAATGCTTGAGGATTACTCGGGACAATACACTCAAGTGGTTATTGGGTAGGTGTCGATGGATTAACCTGGACAGTTGTTTGACTTGAAAAGGCACACCTTGAAAAGGTATTTGTTGGATAGGTTGTCCAAGAGGTTGAATAGGTTGATACAAAGGTACTTGAGAAGCAATTGGAATTGACTATTGATTTAACGAAGGGTTCCAGATTGTATTCATTCTAGGGTAAGGCATTCCAATGGCGGGTTGAGGCATAACAAGCTGCCCAAAACCGGTTTGAGGCATTTGAGCATAATTAAGGTAATTCTCGGCAGGGGATTTCCCCCTAGCTATAAGGTATGATCCACCAAAAGGTTGTCATCAGAGTGGAGGAAATGATAGTTGCCCCCCAGGCCGGTAATAACTACCTGTTGGGTTGGTTTGTGGATTACCAACATTACCGGAAATCATATTAACAAATTTTTCAGATGTCAAACCTTCATTGGTAGGGTTAATTACACCAGTTGACATGTTTGAAGATGAGTTTGACAAAGAAGCTCCTGAATAATCTCCTGCAAGAGAGTGATATCTAGGTGGTAGAAAACCACCATACAATGTTGACTTCGAAGAAGTAGAAAACATAGATGTATCTGATGAGGAACTTCTAGAAGCCATCATAGACTAATCAAAACCTGGTATGGTAGAATAAGGAGTCATGTATTGTGGAATACCTTGTCCTAAAAATTTCAAGGGTGTAAAATACCAAGGGTTAGTGTGAAGAGATCTAAACAAAAGCTCTGAGATATTTGTAGGTTCACTAGTAGAAACTATGGGTTTTTCCTCTTCGTCTAAAACAAGTTCTTCAATGGCAATGACACTAGGATGGAGACTATCAGTAATAATGACTTTCACACACGGTGAATATGGAGGATCTGGAATATGTGTTGTAGTAGATGTATAAGTCTCGGGGTCAGAAACATCAGACTTAGGTTCGTTAATATTTGGTTATAAATGGGATTTATATTTGAAAAGTCTCCAATATTTGATTCAGTTTGAACAAGTTCAGCAATTTGTAAATCAGTCGCTTCTGAGTGTGATGTTAATCTCTGAGTTTGATCAATTTCAGTTTTTGTTACTTCAAGGCCTAAAATAGTAGATATTATCAGTGGATTCACTTCAATTCCTCTTACATCAGAGTCTACAATAGTAGAAGTTTAAGTTTCTGCTGCAATTCTAGATCTTGATGATATAGATTTTTTGGCTTTAATTTTTTCTAACTGACTCGGTGTATACTCAGGGGGATCCCTGAGTATTCTACGTGATTGTCTTGGTAATTCTGCCACAATGAAATTTTTTCAATTGATCAATTATACAATATCTAAATTACACCTAAAGTCTCTAAAAAGTAAAAAACAACACAGAAAGTAACACGCACTAAAAATCTAAGAGTTCAAACCATACAAACTGACTCTTCACAGAGATCAATAATTACTAGTTGGTGATGAAATCCAACATCGCAGTGATCAAGGTGAAAAGATTTATAGAAATGAGCGCTTGGAACCAGTTACCCTAACAACCTACTTAATGAAATAGTTTGGTGCAAGTAACTCTATTATAAACTATCTCGAGCAAATATTTCCCTCCAAAAAATCCAAGTGAGCCTAGTCAATGTATGTTCTAGGTATGGTAGAACTTTCCCTTTGTCATCACCTTAGGTAGATCCCTAGGATTATAGTCACTCAGTTTACCAAATATAACAATTTTACCAGGGGGCAGTCGCAGATCAGACGTACACACAAGGGTAAAGTAACAAGCTCAATCCCCTTGAAGGCTCCTCCACATGTTCAATTGGAGGTTTACTTTCAAGTGACCCCAAGTACCTTTTGGTACCATTGTAATATGTGCAAATCACTATATCTAGGCCGATGAAGTGGGTATGATCACTTCACCAGATTCGACACGATCTCGTGCTTAACTCATCTACAAGAAGAGATTCACAGAGAAAAATGGAAATAATTGGATTTTATCTCCCTAAATCAAGACTCTATTGTTCGTTTGTAGCTTTGGAAAGTTTGCTTCTTTCCCTATTCCAAAGCCCTACACTTAAGCTATTGTAGGTGACAAGAGCCCTAAAAAATGTAAAAGTCTAGATGAATTTTAATTAATGTCATATTATTAAGTTATTATTTACTCAATGGGTGATGAAGGTGAGACTTATCATGTTATGAAAGGACACAAAATCTTAATGCACTCTAAAATACAAAAGCAACTTTCAATTTGATGAAATCCTATTTAGAGAAAACAAAGAGTTCCTTTCATTTTATGAGAAATGAAATGCAAAAACTCACAACTTTTCCAATTTTCTAAAGCAACCAATCTCAAAATAATGTAATGAAAATGCAATCAACAAACCAATTTCCATATTCCCTAAACATCAAATAAGCCAACATACTCTTCTAATCACTCAAAACATTCAAGCACATAGAAATCAATCAAGAGAGTTGGAGAAAACACATTTTCCCCCATGAATGCTTTTATTTAATGATAATAATAGTGCAATTGCGAAAAATTTCCAAGATGAAGCAACAATTTCCTTTATCAAGCAAAAATGACTACAATTCCTTCACAAAATAACTAGGTCTTAAGAAACCCTAATTTGCAATTCAACATGAATTTGACTACAAATAAGAAACAACTAAGGCTTAACCGGTGTATCTGACAAAACAAAATAAGAATATCATAAGAAAAAGGACAATCTATCTTTTTTTTATCAATAAGCAAATCAACTAGGCAAAACCTTAACTAATTCTTTCAAAAATACCTAATTCTCAAAAATCATTAACAAAGCAATCAATTGAGTTTAGAAGAGACACCATATAGTCCAAACAAAGATAATGATACTTCCAGAAAAACAAATTCAAGTTTGGGTTGAAGCAAAAGCTATATTTTCAAAAATTCTCAAGGCCTGCGGGGGTTTATAGTAGAAAACAGAGCGCATGCACTCTGTTGCTAAGGCAAAGTGGGCGTAGAACTGCGCTCTGTTAGCAAATAGAAACGACGTAGGGGTAAAAAACTTAAGAAAAAATAAAAATTGGAAAAATCAACCACACAAATCTAAAAGGTCATTAATTTATAAAGACTCAAATCTGGATAAATCAGAAGAATCAGAAACAAAAACTAAGGAAAAAGACGAGAACAAAGACGTTCCCCAGCGGAGTCACCAATTTGTTACACTAGACAAATCCCTCTTGCGGACAAGAGCGATCTCCCTAGATCCTTAACGGAAACTAGAAACAAGCAAGACAATTGAACTGAATCTTTCCCTAAGTTAACCTTGGTTGAATTATAAGAATTAAAGCTAATGGATGAGCCTCTTACGTATTTCACAAAATGCTCGATGAAGATCCCTTGCTGTGATTCGATGCAACTCTTCAATGCTTGATAAGACCTGCAAACATCAACCATAAAAGGATCAAAAGTACATGTGATGTAATAATCCAAACAACTTAACCTTATGATCAAGGAAATTAGGAATTGAATTTGCCTTAATAAACATTATAAACAGTTCTAAACTATTCATAATTCCAATAAGACAAATCAATGGGAGAAAGTGTTCATTTGTATTAATCAAAGATTAATAGAAGCCTTACAACCTTCGCCTTAATGCCATGAAGGCCCTCCCAAATGCCTTCAATCTCACCCTTAGATGACAAGCTATCCAATCTCAAACCAATAGCATAAATTTGTCTTCTCAGACTTTTGACCTCGTCAATCCCTCTACCCTCTAGTCATTTTATAGGCCAAGAGGAAGAAGTTTCAAATCCAAAAGAAGAGAATGAGACTCCTTCATTGAGGGATTATGTTACCATGAGAAAAGGGATGATGATGCATCATCTGAGGGTTATAGTTCAAATAGTCATCACCTGGAAGATTTCAGTTGGGAAATATTCGACCAATTATGTTTCTAGAATGTACCTTTTATTTTTACTTTCTAGAATTCACCTGCGTGGGTTTATAGTGGTAGACAGAGCATAACTCTGCGCTGTTCTCAGAGACAATTCTAGCGAATGTGTGAAAACTCTAGAGAAATTAGCACAGGTGGAACTTAACAAGGTGTGACATCTATTTTCCCCAAATTTCTCATCTACTTCAAAATATTTTGGGTTGTTTGACTTCTAAGGGATCTGGTTCAAACATGTTCGCAGATGGTAAAAAGACCCATAAACTAATCAAGTGTCATCGTGACAAATTGACATGTAACAAAGAGGAGGCCCAGGAAGAAAGATTTTCATGATGATAATTATTCTTATTATTCTTCTTTCACAGGTTCTACTGTAGGTCATGATGAAATTTGGTTGGTGGATAGTGGTGTCTCTAGGAACATGACTGGAAGTCGTGATAATCTCTTTGAACTAGTTGAAAGGAAGATAGCTCAAAGGGTGGAGCTTGGGGACAATGGGAAGTACAAATCCAAAGGCATTGGTTCATCATCCTTCCAATTGGAATCAAAAGGTAATGTCTCTATTGACAATATTTTATATGTTCCTAGTTTAAAGAAAAAATTGTTATCCATTTCATCTCTTGGAAACAAAGGATATAGAATTACCTTCGTTGATAGTCAAGTTCTAGTATGGAAGAAAGAATCCTTTGAATCTGCCAAGGTCATTGGTGCACGAATAGGAGGCCTATGTCATCTCCTTGGATGCTCAATTCAAGCCATGATGAACAACATCTTTGATCTTTGTGAACTATGGCATCGAAAGTGTGATCATGTTCATTACACATCTTTGTCTAGAATGAAAGATTTTGTTAAATGTGTACCTGAAATCAAGATTGAACATGATGGAGTTTGCAAAGGATGTGCTCTTGGGAAATATGTAAGAGGATGATTTACTAGCAGTGATAGTAGGTCCAAAGGAATCTTGGATCTTGTACATTTTGATGTTTGTGGACCTATGTCTAATAAATCCTTGGGTGGTCATTTGCACTATGTCACTTTCATTGATGATTACTCGTAAAGCATGGATTTATTGCTTAAAGACCAAAGATGAAGTGTTTGAAATGTTTCAGGAATTCAAGGAACAAGTTGAAAATGTTATAGGAAAAAGGATCAAAACTTTAAGACCTGATAATGGAGGAGAATATGTATCCAAGGAGCTTGTTTCTTTATGCAAGGATGCTAGAATTTAGAGGGAGTTGATAGTTGCCTATAATCCTCAAAAGCATGGAATTGTCAAAATGAAGAATAAAACTATTATGGAAGTTGCCAAAGCCATGCTTCATGATCGAGAGCTGCTAAACAACTTCAGAGACAATTTTTTGTGTTCAAAATAGATGTCCACACAGAATCTTGGAATACAAGACTCTTGAAGAAGTCTTCACAGGTGTGAAGCCCAATGTTGAACATTTAAGAATTCTTAGTTGTCTTACTTATATTCACTTGCCCAAGGATTAAAGAACAAAGTTGGAACCTTCCAGGAAAAAGGGAACTTTTGTTGGCTATATGAAAAATTCAAAATATTTTAGGATCTATATACGAGGACATCGATAAATTGAAACTTTCAAGGATGACATTTTTTATGAGAATGTTGCTTTCTGAAGTCCAAAGGATCACACTTGGACTCTGATGAGGAGATGCAAGTGGTTCCTAAGAATGTGGAATGAAAACCTAAAGAGCTTGAACGTATGGAACAAGATCCTCAAGAAGAGTCAAATGAACCGCATGAATTTGTTGATTCACCAAGAGTCATTGTACCTGAGACTAGAAAGAGACCAGCTTGGCTTCAAAAAAATTTAGAGGAAGTCGAAGGACATGCAACACCTCGTGGCACTTTCAGAGAAAGAAAGAGGCCTAAGAAGTATTCAAGTTATGCAACATTGACGTGTAAGATCACTACGTCTGAGCCATTCACCTATGAGAGGCAGTTGAACATCTAGATTGGAAAGATGTTATGTTTGAGGAGTACCGGTCCATATTGAATAATGATGTATGGAAAAGCATGGTAAGACCTGAAGGAAAATATATTGTGTCTTACAAATGGATCTACAAAATCAAGCATGCAACTGATGGAAGCATTGAGAAATTCAAGGCAATATTTGTGGCATGTGGATTCTCCCAGAAAGAGGGAGAAGATGATGAAGACACATCTACTCCCATTTCCAATTACTCTTCTATTATTTCTATCATTTCTCTTGCTTCTATTATAGGTTGGAAACTACTTCAAATGGATGCTAAAACTCCTTTTCTTAGTGGAGTCATTGAAGAGAAAGTATATATTGAACAACCTCAAGGCTCTAAGATTCATAATAGAGAGACACATGTTTGCATATTGAAGAAAGTCATGTATGGGCTTAAGAAGGCTCCTCATGCACGGTACTCTCATATTGATGGTTATTTATTGAGCCTTGGTTTCACAAAGAGAAATGTTAATCCAAATTTGTACTTCAAAGTTGTTGAAGGTGAGCCCTTGATTTGCTATTGTATGCCGATGATAATATTTCTAACAAGTGTTGAGAATCTCATTGTCCGGTGTAAGAGGGAGCTAATTTTTTAATTTGAAATGAAGGATCTTGGTCTTATGTATTACTATGTGGGATTGGAAATATGGCAAAAGCCTAGTGAAATCTTTGTTGGGTAAGGAAAGTACATCATTAAGATCCTTCAAAAATTTGGCATAATGGATTATAAGTCCATGGATACTCAATTGGTGATGAATTTGAAGAAGTTTCGAGATTCTGATTATGATCTAATTAATCCCTCTATGTAAAATGATTGGCTCATTGAACTATTTGGTTAACACTAGACTTGATATCTGTTATGTTATGAACACATTGAGCCAAATTTTGGTTGAGCCTTGATGTATGCATTGGGTTGCAGTGAAACATATATTGGAATATCTTTGTGGCACCATTGATTATGGTTTCAAATATGTTTCTAATGGAGAATTGCAACTATGTGGTTTTATATATTCTGATTTGGCTAGATGCACTACAGATAACAAGAGCACTTCTAATTATGTTCAAGCCTGGGATCTATTATGATATAATGGAAAAGTGAGAAGCATACTTATGTTGCTCTTAGTATGACTGAGGTTGAATATATAGTTGTATGTTTAGCCTATTGTGAAGCAATTTGGCTTTGAAAGCAATTTGTTAGTTTGTTTGGTCATGTTGGATTGACCGTGGTATATTGTGATAATCAAAGTTGTGTGAAGCTTTCTGAGAATCCATTTTTTCATGACAGGTCGTAGCACATTGAGATCAAATATCATTACATTTGGAATGTTGTTCGTAGAGGAGATGTAAGGCTTGAATACATCCCCACTGATGAGGAGGTTGCTAATGTTTTGAGGAACCCATTGTCCCAGAGGAAGTTTTCTTATTTTAAAGAAATGCTTGGAGTGGCTAAAAATACCTCTCTTGGAGAGAGGGAGCATTGATTGTATAACATTATGAGATTGAAAATCTTCCTTGGGATTAATTGAGAGACCATGGCTTATGGTTGGGGAGATTGTCCTAGTTGCTTGCTTGGGTCATCGAGATTGACTATGAAACAATAATGGTTGGGGAATTTGGTTCTTAGGCATGGAGTGATCACTTAAGTCACTAAGTTTGATTGAGCGACCAATGAGTTTGCTCACGGATACCAATTTTTGAGTTCTCTTCCTTGAGTCATTGTGTTTTATTGAGACCAATTGGAATTGGTCGAGAAGATTGAATTTGTGTTATCCCATTGGTCATTTTGCATGACTGAGAAGCCATTTCATATGGTTGGAGAGTTTGGCCTCATGAACAATATTAATTGATCCCATGGTGAGTTGGGTTATGACCTTGATGTCATTTGTTTTAGCTTGTGGAATGAGCTTGATGCTATGTATCTTTATTTATTATGAGAGTTATCTCTCCCTTAGGTCATTACCAAAAAGCTAGTGGATTGGTTGGGAAGTTTGATCTCGCTAGAGAATGAAAAGCACATCCTTAGCTAAGAGTGAGTGTTGAAAAATGGTAGTTGTGGTTGGTATTTCCATTGTCAAATTCAAAGAAGAAGTCATATATTTTCCAATTGTCCAAGTTGGCCTCAACTAGACAAATCGGCCCCACCACTTGAAGGGGTTTGGCCCCAAGGTCAAAACCCACCTCTTAACACAAATATAAATTAGCATTCGTTGGACCTCATTTGGCATCACATCAGCTCACTCATTCGACCAATCACAAGAAGATTTGTTTACATGTGCGAACAAGAAGACGAGGACTTATCTCTGTGTTGACAAGCTTATTTGACTGTTGTTGACTAACGTTGACTTCATTCATTTCTCTCTTGTTTGAATGAGTTGTTAACTAAAGTTTGGAGGTTCAATTCTCTATGGTTCTTTGATTGTTCATTGACCAAATACCTCTCTTTTTTCTAGGTCTTTGACCAAGGTTTGACCGCAGGACAAACTTTGACATTTGATTGATATTTTTGTGGAAATTACATGACTAAATTTCATCCCTTTGACCAACAGATTTAGGTTGAAATTCAGCCCCTTGTTGAGACTGTCTCTGAGCATTTCATTGACATTTTCTCTCTCCTTTGACTAGTTTTGAGTTGGCACTTATTGAGGTCAAAGGATGGCATTTGACTAGAATATTATAACGAACACTTTAATGAACTGAACTCTATTTCTCATAAGGAAAGATTACCGGGTTTTCCCCCTTGTGGGGTTTTATCCCAAGAAAATTTGGTGTCACTTGTTTAATTGCTCTTACTGTGATCTCTATTTCTCTACTGAAGTTAATGGTTGAAATTTTCATGTGTAACTTCTTAATGATTGGAATGCTCTAAAAGAAAAATTATATCAAAGGAAGTAGTTATCAGTTTGAAAATTTCTCGACTGGTTTGCTACCAGAAAAATCAATTGGTATCAAGTGAATCATGGCAGGTATTAAAGAGTAGGGTTGCAACCGCATCTGACAGGGAAGATTTTCAAGAGGTGGATGTCACTCTTGATGGTCATTTTTGGACAAGTGTGAAGTATGTTTGTAGTTCACCAAGCCCATTTATAACATGATTTGTTTTGTAGATATAGATGCATCGGTGATTGGGGAGGTGTATGAGCATATGGATAACATGCTAAGGCAAATCAAAGATATAATTCAACCAAAATATGTCATCTTGTATGATCATATTCAAAAACATGTGATCTAAAGGTGGGATAATCAAAATCATGGTAACATTAGATTAAAGAGGCAATAAACCCATCAACTCTTGTAGAATGGGAACGAAGAAGACAAAATGTGCTTAAGGAACCCATAACACATTGGAAATCACATTCGAGAAAATAAGGATAATACTTTGCATTAATATATCGTCATTCCAAGCCCACGGGGCAAAGAATAGACGATGATGGGGTGCACTGTTAGGTCACTTCGTGATGTGAAGGTCATCAATTCGTAACTTTGTGGGAAAAAGTCCAGCCATGTTAAGGCCTAGTGTGGCCCAGGCCATGTGCGATCCTTGTGTGATTTTGACGGCTAAGCTGCCCCTGGTTTACATTTTTTCAAGCCACAGGTAAAGCCTAATCTAATCTTTGATGAACTCAAACAACTTGAATATATATATATGTGTGTGTGTGTGTGTGTGTGTGTGTGTATCATTGTTTTAAAAGAAATGCATTGATATCTTATTATTCCAAAAGGAAAAATAAATGTTGAACTTAGTTATCAATAGCTACAACATTGAGATTGTTGTCATTGATGTCCTCAATGTGCAGGCTATCAAGAACAAGATGATGTGGAGTTGAAACCCTAGACTTAGGGTTTGAGTTCCTTGGATGATGAACACACCCCGCACTTGTTGGAGTGTTTGGAGAAATAAATTAGTGAATTTTTTCTAGGAGACCCTCACCATTGGATTCTCCTTGTCATGTTTATTCCAGTGGTATGTGGAGCATCCTATGGGCCTTCATGGTTTGTGAGAAATGCCCAGTCAAATTAGAAGACCCATTTTAGGGTCCAAAACCCAAAGGGTTGGTGAGGTGGCATCATAGTATTGACATGATAGTTGATTAATTGATGTGGCGGTTATATTGATGTGGCATTGCATTATTAGTTGATGATGTGGCAGTTTCTCATTTGCTAGACTATGGCACATGTCCAAGGGTAAAGTTAACTATTAATTATTTCAAGATTTTGAAGGAAATATTATATGGTCCAAAATTTAATTTAATTGAATGGTTCATAAGAGAGGGAATTTAAATTTAATTTTTATTCCTAAGTATTATTATTATTATCCAATTTTAAGGTTAGGGCCAAGCCCACCAAATTGGTGTATGAGACCCCTTGTTTGTGGGATAAGGGACCCACCTCCACTCAGCGATTTGACTGTTAAATCTATACTCTACTCTGGTTTTGACCCTCCGACTTCTTAGGAAGAAACGCATGGTCTTAACCATTAACCATTAGACTCACTCAAGCTGAGCCACCTTTCTAAACATTTATGCAAGATCTATAAAAGGAGATTCGTTCCATCACATGAAAGGTATCTTATGGGCTCCATCGATTAAACACCATGCGGCCAAGTTATTGGTGAAGGAGAATTGAAGTGCGAATCCTATTGCAGCATAAACAAAAATTGACGAGGGCTTCTTGGGCTTACAGTGTTTCTTTCTTTTTGAAAAAGGGTTTTAATATTTTCTTTTGATTGCAAGTGGCCTTCTTCTCCATGGCTATCGAATGAGAATTGTGCAAGATTGAAAGTCTCGTGTCTGTTCCTTCTTGGCATATGGTTTATGGGTTCTGTTGGCATATATCTCTGAAATCAATCAATCCTAGCAGAGTGAATGCAGATTTGAATATAGTCGGTCTTATGGTCTGGAGATCCGCTTGGTGATTTCAATTACCTTGAGCAACTTATTCTTGTGGCCCTATGAGATATCTCTACAGTTGTCTTCGCAACATTCATTTTTCCATCAAAGAACTTCATTTCATAAGGTCGTTGGATTATGGTCTCTGGCAATTTCATCTCTGTGGCTATCTCTCTACGAAATACATTTGGTTCTGGGGTGCTCCACAGCCTTGTAAAACGATTGATCTCGTTGTTTAATTCTAGCTTCTCTTTGTCGTGTTTGGTTGCAAAAATGTGGGTCTCTGTGACCATACTTCTGCAACTAATACAAATTCCTTCGACCCATTTTCATTGTGACAAAAGAAGCAACTTAAAGTCTGGAGATTTTTATTGATGCGAAGTCTACAAGACTTATTGCTCTAAAAAACCTTTGATATAATTCATAACCATGATGATTGGCAACTAAACTCACCTGCGAAGAATTCTGAGTATATACATATATTGAAGCATGGTTGACGTCTTATATCTGCAGCCTTGTTTACCTAAACTCTGCAGCACATCTTGAACAAGTTAACATATCATTTTCAGGAATAATGTGACCAATTATTTATCTCTATAATTCATCAAGGTCTAGTGAGAAGTGTTGAAACCCTTGGCCTATTTTAGTGGTATTCACTGCGGATGCTTGAGTGTGTTAATGTCCTAGTTCAAAGCAATAAGAGTAAGCCTTACTCCTGCAAATGTCACTGACAAGTGAGCAAACATCCCAGTCTTGTTCGTTGAAATGCATACATATCAATATATTTGCGGTCCTAATGAAAGAAATTTATTCGATACTGTAACTGAGTCAAGCAAAGTGAAGTGCCCCTGACAACCTCTAACAAAGAGAAGACATGAACAGTTGTTGCTTACAGCAAGGACAGAGTCTCAACGTTTGACATTCATCTTTTGGGGTTGACATTCAATCTTCACTAAATACCTTTGAGTTCTGAAGTAAATACTCCGCAGCATACATCAATTTAACAATGACTCGTACTTTTACAGTGATCGTTATGTATTAACGTATGGTTTGAAAGGTGTTTTTGGCCATCCTTTTCGTCTGCAACAGAAGCCTTCTTAGGCATAGATCTGTGAAACTAGAGCTCTGAAAATGTCAGGTGTTTTGTTGACCAATATTAAGCATCTTGCTTGGATCATTCTTATCAGAGTGCGGACCTGGCTGTACCTCAAGATGAATTGATATGTTGAGGAATCAAATGAGCATGCATAATACTCCCCTGAAGTCACTCTTACGCAGAAGTTCATAATTCCATTAAGGCTGAAAGGTATAACTGGTAGGGGTATGTTCTGAATTGAAACATTAGAACAAGAATTGGTTTCATTTGTATGCTAGATGGATTGATAATATTCCAAAACTTGATTAATGAGCTAGGATGACAGAAGTATCTGACAGTGACACTATTATGCAAGTTATTGAGGAATCATCATGACAGTGGTCTTGATGTATCTTTATGAAGATTGATATTGATATTTGGACAACAATAGATTTGTTACAATTGGGAAGCATATATTGTTGAGAAAATTGACTTGTCTACAAACATCTCTAAATATCATATTCTACATCAATTGAATTTGATATTGCATCCGTATTGCTTGATATGATAGTTGCTAGGGCTTGATGCACAAAAGTAATTCCAGCAGAATCTATGTACAGATTGTTGAGGAAAGTGTGATAGGTGGTTGTGATAACATGTGTCAAAGGAAACACAGTAGTTAGAAGCAACGAAGACTGAAATAATACATAGTGATCTTGTGATGACAAATATTTCATGGTGACAGTAATATAGATGTGTGGTAGAATAACTTCATTTATGGTAGTGTGTATGGCAACATGTGGGACAGTAGTTACAAGCAGCAAGGACAACAACAGATGGTAAGAGCAGTGAAGTATAGTAGAGACAACGTGGATAAAAGGCAGAGTGTAATAGAAGAGTCAGCATGGACAGAAGCAGTAGTTGTAGATAGTGAGGGGAGCGGCGTGTACAACAACAAAGATAACAACAGTGGCAATTTGGTTGCAGCAGTGGGTAGCAGTTGTGAAGCAACAGTGGTTGGTTGACTTGTTGATTGTAAGGAGGCTGAAGAATCCCGCAGACTTAGTCTGCATATCTTCAAACTTGGGAGTTTTATAGTTCCTTCCACCATAGCTGGTAAATTGTGTATGTAATCATACAGGTAACGAAGCTTATTTGCACGACAATTCTGTGTATTGATCTTTGATGTGATGTTGCTTTCTATTTTGATCTGACGCTGTTGCTTTCTATTTTGATCTGATGCTCTGAATGTTTTGAAGTAATAAACTGAATGTTTTAAAGTAATAAACTAACCAATGGAGTGAATTATTGTGAAACATTGTTTCAGCCTCTCGGTATTTCCAACATACAACACTCAAACGAAGCAAGCAAATTTCGAAAGTAATGCTTCAATTGTAATGATTCTAAGTATCTAATTTTAAAACACAACGATGTGAGAGGAAAGAATATGAGGATTCAGTCACAAAGTAGAATAGATTAGGGAGGTATGTTTGGTTGGCAATTTTGAGAAAAATTTAAACATAGAGAATGCATGATATTAATCAATTAGAGGAACATAAACTTTTTGCAATACAATATTTATAATATTTTTTCCTCTAACGGGAGAGCCACATTATAATGATGTACATTGTGATTAACTCTATATGTGAATTGTATGATGGACATCAAGATTTATGATTAGGCTCAATTCTATTCCTTCCATGCCTTAAATAAGAAACAATAAGTGAATTTCATTTGACAACCCACCTTCTTGAATTTGTTTATAGGGTCTTATTGAATTTGTTTATGGGGTCTTATACTTAAATTGGGAAATAGTGACACCACTTTCAATTTCAAGAATCTTGTGCATTTTGTTAGCTTTTAATACCCGGCTACTAAATTAATAAATTTTCTGAAGTGAAAGGATTGAAACTAAACTTTCCAATGCATTCGCTAAATATGTTGAGTATTATAACTAAACATTTGCAGCCGAAAATAAACTTTGAAGACACAAGCACATAAAAATAATTGACACCAAAAATTACCTAGGAAACCCCACTTGGGGTAAACCTGCAAAGTGTGTGTACTCTATTAATTTCTTCAGTGATTGCTCTATAAAGAAAAACTATATAGGTGAGGGAAAACTTCCCTTAACACTTTGCAGCCCTCCAAAACCCTTTTGCACCCAACTGGGCTTGTCATAGCCCTCTCAGCTTGCTCCTCATACGTAGTACAAAATATGTACTAGCTCGTACAACCTACTACACAGCTCCTCCGCACAGGGATTCTGAGTGTCCTATTGGAAATTTTGAGCATCATACAACCTCTCTCTCCCTTTGTTGGTCAGTGTTGAAGGTAAGCCCTAGAGCTGGAACTTGTTGCCCTCAATTGCTTAAGAGAACACATATGGAAGAAAATCTCAAGAAGAACGCACACATATGATGCATTTTCCAACTGGCTCCACCAACTTCCTTATCTCCCCTTTATAATCTGATTTTGGCCCCACAAAGCAATCACAACTTTGAGAATAATTTAAAATAATAGGCTGGGATCAAATTATATAATGACTTTAGGAAAATAATTTTTTCCTAAGTCAATACATAGGAAATAATTAAATCTATTAAAGTGGAGATTTTTGGTTCCCTATGGTAGTCTAGACATCGTGGACTAGGAGGAACCCTTGCTCTATAATTCCATTCAACACTCCCTCTTAAGGAGGAAGTTATTTTGCACTACACCCACTTTATCTCTGAAGTAGACAAATCTACCCCTTGCTAATGCCTTGGTTAGAATACATGTTATTTTCTCCTGTGTAGGCACACTCTAGAGTTTGACTTTACCCCTCTAAGCACAATCTCTGCTATAGTGGTACCAAATCTCAATGTGCTTGGAGTGGACATAAAACACCAAATTCTAAGAAAGATTAATGCAAATCTAATCTGTCATAGTGTATGACCATGGGCTCCAACTTCCAACTAAACAACCCAATAAGTAGTTTCCTCCAGCAGATGGCCTCGTATGTTGCCAGGCTAGCGGCCATGTACTCTTCCTTGGCTAAGTTTAGTGCCATTGATTTCTACTTCCTATTGTACTAGGAATCAACTATTGACCCAACACTAAAGGTGCAACCTGAAGTGCTCTTCCTCTCTGTTGAACCCCCTGCCCAATCTACATATGTAAAACCCTGAAATATCACACCATCAACCTACCTGTACAACAACCAATAAATTGTTGTACCCTTGAGATAATTCAACACGTTCTTGGTAGTAACCCAATGCACTCTAGTCAACTCAACCATGAATTGGCTTGACTGGTTAACTGTAAAGCAAATGCCAGGTCATGTGTTCACCAAATAGATCAAAAATCTTATGAGTTATCTGCAAAGTGTTGCATTGACTCATTCTTCTCTAGTAGTGTCCACCTTTCTCCAATATGTGACTATAGGCATGGTCATGGCCCTACAATCTTGCATGTGGAACCTCCTAAGAATCTCTTGTGTGTACTTTCTCTATTCCACAAAAATCTCCCCATCAACTTGCCATACCTTGCAAGATCCTTCTTGCTATCCTGGATCAAGCTATTTTCTCCTGCCAATATCACGTCATCCACGTACAACACTAGAATGAGCGAAAGAACTCCAACTGTAATGTAGTATATATTGGGATTTGTCTCGGTCTTAGTGACACACAATCCTAGAAGGTAGTTGTCTAATCGGGCATATCATGCCCTTGATTCTTGATTGAGCCCATAAAGAGCTATCTTCAACTTGCAAACATGTGTGTCTCTTTTGAAATTCTTTTGAAATTCTCAAACATGTGTGTCTCTTTTGAAATTCTCAGAACCCTTTGGCCACAAATCTAGCCTTGCACTTCTTCACACTCCCATCAACTATGTGCTTGATCTTATATAACCAACGTGAACCAACCATTGATTTGCTAATTGGTATTACAACTATCTCGAGATGCCATCCATCATGATGGAGGAATATTTCTCCACCATGGCATCTCGCCATACCCACTGAGACGTTTCCTCCTCGTAACAAGAAGGCTTTGAGTCTATCAACTCATTCATCAAAGCCATGTACCTTGTATATCTCTCTGGTTGTTTACTCTATCTAAATGTAGTTGGGGGCTCCAACTCCCTCTTCAGCCTTCTTGATCAACTGATCTTCCCACTTGGCTCATCCCCTCCCTGTTTTTGGAGTCAATGGCTGAGGGGGCTCCACTTTCTCTATGTTGTCCTCCTATGTTGTCTCCTCCTTTGTGTGCTTCTCAACCTCCCCAACTACTGTTGTGATGAAGTCTGAGGAGATGGTTGAGCTCCCTGCTTGGGAGCGTGTTTCTCGTCATCTTGTGTTATTGCCCACTCACACTCCAAGGACTTCCTGAGATCACGTTCCTCCTCACACTTGATCACAATCTTCCCAAGTGTTGGGACGTACACCCTAAACACCTTAGACATCTCGTTGCAGCCTATGAAATTACCATTCTCTGTTATGGGCTCTAGCTTCTTCCCATTATTAGAAAGCACATGGCAACAAACAGGACTGCCAAAAATCTGGAAGTGAAACACATCAAGCTTCTTGCTTGTGAAAGCCACCTCTAGTGCAACTATGCCTAGCACCCTATGTGGGCTCCTGTTCTGCAAAACTTCTATAGTGTTCCATGCCTCTGCCCAAAGAAACATTAGCAGCCCTTGGTCATGCAACATGGCCTTAGCTGCTCCAACAATGCTCCAGTTTTTGCACTCAACCACCCCATTCTGTTGTGGGTTATAAGGTGTTATGAACTCTCTCCCGATGCCCTCCTTGGCACACAAGTCTTTGAAGGTGTTGGAGATGTACTCCCCACCATCATCTGACCTCAGTACCTTGATCTTTTTATTGGTCTTGTTCTCCACCAAGGATTTTAACTCCACAAACTTCTAGAGGACTTCATCTTTCTTCTTCATGAAAAAGATCCAAGTCTTTCTCGAGTGGTCACCAATGAAGTTGACATAATATATGTATGCCATAAGGGATGGAGAGGAAAATGGTCCACAAACATCTGAATGAACCAACTCCAAGATGCTCTTGGGCATGTTGTCTCTATTGGGCAAGGATATCTTGGCATACTTTCTAAGTGTGCAACCCTTGCACACACCATGTTGGATTACGTTGCATTGTGGCATCCCTTTGGAAATATCTCTGAGAATCTTCAACACTCCATGGTGTAAGTGACCCATATTCCTATGCCAAAGCTCCCCAAGTTCATAGCTCAACCCAATGCCTCCTCTACTACTCAAGGTTGCAGTTATCTCAAACTAAAGCCTATAGAGGTTCTTCACTCTAACTCCAGTCTGCTTGGTTTCTTTGGAGTTTGAATACCTGATAAAGGCCTTTCCCCTATTAAAGAAAACCTCATAATCCTTATTTTCCAAGGTTGACTGAAACAACAATTTTCTTCAAACCTAGGATGTAGAGGGCATCTTTGAGGTAGAATCATCATCTCTTAGCTTTATGTGGAATTGCATGTTCTTCTTGGTCAACTGGTTGAAATGCTCTTTGTTCCCAATCATATGACAAGATGATCCATTGTCAATATAACATACATTTTTATCCACTAAGCTTTCCATACAAGCTATGAACGAGAACTCCCTCTCAAAGTGAGAAGAGAACTCCTCCATGCCTGGTGATTATGTCACTTGGTCCTTCTTAGACCCCTTCTTCACATTTGGACTCTTAGTGGAGTAGTGTCCAAACTGATGGCAAGAGAAGCACTTTATTCTACTAAGATCTTTCTTCTTCTTCTTGTCTACAGAAATGGACTTGGCCCCTCTTGCACCTTTCTTGCCCTTGGCCTTGCCCCCTTTTCCAATTAGGGAAAATTTATCCTCTTCCTTGGTCTTAACATGAGACTCTAATCTAGTTGGCTTATGAATCTCCTCCTAGACGCAATCATTCCATAGTTGCTCCTAATCTTGAAGCTTCTCTCTACTACTCATTGTTTCAGTAAAGTTTCCCCATGACTTGTGAAAACCCAACAATGCAAAACTAACAAGGTCACTTTCTGACACTGTCTCCCCAACTCCAAGTAGCTTGTCCCTCACTTGAGTGAACTTCGTGAGATATGAGACCACAAACTCAGACTTTTCATCATGATGTTTCTAAGTTTGTCTCTGAGTACCATCTTCCTAGCCTCACTCAAACCCTGGTACAACTTTATGATGGTTGCCCACATAGCTTGAGTTTTCTTCCTTCCGAATAAGTGAGGAATGATGTGATCCTTGACTCCTTCAAGGATAATTCTTCTAGCTTTACATCTTTCTTGTTATGTTGAGTCAATTGTTGAAGGTCTATTGGTTGGGATGGTGGATTGTCCACAAACTCCCAAAGTCCTTGTTCCTCCATCACTACACCAATCCTCTCACTCCAAGAACAAAAAATTGAGGCCCCATCAAGGCGGTCCTCAAATATCATCCCCAAATATGTCATGTTGTTGTCCATGCTACTCAAAAAACCCTTGTGCTAAGAAGCTCCAAGAAAACTCTAGTGTAGATCAATTTCTAATAAATAAATTAATTAAACTAGCACAGGTGCTCACTGATAAATTGTGCCTTCTTTATCTTTAACCTACTCTTAAGGAAGTAAACATGACCTTTTATTCTTCAATCAAAGGCTAAGCTTTGATACCATGTTAGCTTCTAACACCCAACTACTAATTTAATAAATTTTCTGAAATGAAAGGACTAAAACTAAACTTTAAATGCATTCAATAAATATGTTGAGTATTCTAATTAAATATTTGCAGTGGAAAATAAACTTTGAAGACACAAACACATTAAAACATTTGACACCAAAAATTACCCAAGAAACCCCAATTGGGGAAACCTGCAAAGTTGTGCTCTCTATTACTTTCTTCAACAATTTCTCTTTATAGAAAAATTACATAGGTGAGGGAAAACTTCCCTTAACACTCAATAATCCTCCAACACCATTTTATGCCCAACTGGACTTGACCTAGCTTGCTCACCCTGCTCCTCCTACGTAGTATGGAATCTATACTAGCTCATACAACATGTTGTGCATGTACTATCAACCACCTGCTAGAAATACTAATCTAGAAACTCTGAGGGTTGTATGACACCTCTCTCCCTTTGTTGGTTTGCGTTGAAGGTGAAAACATAGAGTTAGAACTCATTTCCCTCAATTACTGAAGAGAACAAACACATATGGTGCCTTTTCATACTAGATCGATCAACAACCTTATCTCCCCTTTATAATTTGGCTTGGGCCCCACAAAGCACTCACAATGCAGAGAATACTTTAAAATAATAGGTTGGGATGGAATTATAAATCAAAATAATTAAATCTACTAACGTGGAGATCTGTGGGTCCCTCTCCTAGAATAGACATCATGGACTAGGCAGAACCCTTGCTCTTTAACTCCATTCAACACATTTAAGAGAAGAAAAAAACCATACTCACTAGAGGTGACAAGTCAAAGCCAATCTGATAATATATTTTATGAATTCAAGAAAGTGAAGAAGTTTACATTTATGAAGGGTTGTATCCCTCAAGAAACGAGCCTACTTTGATAGTGATTAGTGGATTAATTAGCATGAATGATGACTAATCATGATAATCAATAAACTAGGAAAAGGGACAAAACTTCAAGAATAACAACTATCTACTTTTGGAAATGGAAATAGACTATGAGATAGGTTGTCTGAGACACTGATGAGCAAATGCCTAGCATGAAGAGTAAGAGCCTTATATGCCAATGATAAGTTATGCATTTGGATTATAAGAACCATTATTTCTAAGGGGAACAATGATAATTACCAAGTGAAGGATAAATCACGAGGTGATTCGAATTGGATCCTAAACACTCTCTAAGTTTTCATGATTGTTTCAAATTATGCAGAAAAGAATTCAAGTCTTATGGATGTCGAGCTTATCAGAAATAACCTCTAAATAATGGTAATTTGTGATCAGCACGGAGCAACGAGGACCCTCGGTGAAAGCGCGCTGACCGTTGGCCCATGGTAACTGTGTGCTGGCACCAATTGACAAACGGGAGGTCAAAACCAAAAATGGAGGTAGATTCTAATACGTGATTAACGTTGAAGCGCTAATCGCGTATCGTAGGGCGTCCCCCTCAGGGAAGGAAAGCCCCTAACACTTGGTTCTGAGGAAAGCATAAAACTGTAAGGAAAAAAAACCTAAAGTGCCCGGACCTGAAAACACTGTGAAATGCAGGAAAGTAACCGTTTCGGTTCCATAGTGCAGGACCCATGTGAAAAACCATAAGTAGGTTCCACACAAAAACTAGGGATATCGGAAGGGCTTCAAGCAGTAAGTGGTTTCATCCGATTTCCACTTGATTCCATACACTAAGTGACATGCATCCGGCGGATGAGAGAGAAAAACCGCTCCCATCGGACGAGTAAACACCGTGCAACTCGACCGAGTGATATGGACTGAGACCGTAGGATTTGGAGACTCCAGATCAACGACGGAGGAACAATCCAATGGATGACCGGATTCGACGAGGAAATAGACTGAGGCGGATAAGATTTGATATCCGGCATGACCGATGAGTTGACCGAGGAATCAGTTTTGCGAGCGATCTTGAAGCAAATGGAATTAACGGCCATTCAAATATGATTTAGGGAATCTGACACTTAGTTCGTTGAGGAAATAGGTGGCCACCTCTCTGCAAGGCATTACCCAATGATGATGACGCAAAGTAGAGGAAATCGAAAGAACAGAGGCGAGGAAACCAGAAGGTTGGGAAGCAGAAATGAACAGTCGAAAAGCAGACTGACTTTAAAGCCATGAACTGACAGAAGCAAAGACAAGAAAGCAAAGGAGGCGGAAACAAAAGAGAGCGCAGAGAACAGAGAGTAGAAGCCGAGCTGACCTGAAGGCAACATCAAGCCAAACAGAGCCAGACAGATTCAAAGAGTCTATGTACTCCAGAGAAGGTTTGAGAGGTTCAAGCAAACTCCTCGACATAGGCATGTCATACTACTGTGACCCTTAGAGGTCGATTCTCAATAAGGAGAGTCTGTGTACTCTAGTCCTACTGATAAACATCTGTTAAGTGAAACTCAATTGGAGTTCACTGTTGTAAAACTTTGCTTGAAAACATAATAGAGAGGCCACCACTGAAGGCTGGACCAGGAGACGTAGCCCAGGAGCATTGGGTGAACTCCTTATTAAACTTGTTGTCTTTACATGTTTATCTGTTATGTTTTCTTAAACTGCCTCAGTGTCTGTGTATTTCGCAATCTTATCAATCAGTTGCATAAAATAACATAGACACCTCCTTGCACATGAGTCTGTAATACCTTTAATTTCTTGTCCTCGATAAATTCCAGATCAAGTGGTATCAAAGCTCTAGGATGTTAAGGTTAGACAAGCTTGTGCTAGATTTTGTTGTTGAATTCTAACTAGGTAAAAGCTTAAATTAGGATAAGGAGAGTTGGTTGAAGCTAACCCAGAAATTGGAAGAGTCTATCCTAAGAAGAAAATGTCAGAAGAAAGTCCCTTGGGATCAGACCACCAGTTCATAGATAGTTTCCTAGCCATGAGATCCATGGTAGAGGAAATGTATAGGGAGTTTAAGAAAGGTAGAGATGCAGATTCCTCATACTCCAAAGATAAAGCAGAAGAAGAATCCCTCCTCCATGACCACTCTAAAGGCAAAGGCAAAGGCAAAGAAGAAAACTTCCCCACACCTCCTAATAGCCCTGAAAATAAGAAGAAGACATCTTTGAGTAAATTAGATGTTAAATTTGATTTGCCTATCTATAATGAAGAGTTGAATGCAGAGAAGTTGGATAATTGGATTAGACAGATTGATATGTATTACAGGGTACAAAATATTGACTCAGACAAAAGTAAGATTTAGCTGGCTAGCTGACGCCTTGGAGGAACTGCCTTGGTATGGTGGGAAGGTTGAACACAAGCTGACATGAAGAAGCAAGGTAAAATTCTATCTATCTGGAGTGAATTTGTTTCTGCAATTACAAAAAAATTCTATCCACTAGCTTATATGCAACAAGCCATGATGAGCTGGCAAACTCTTTGACAACTAAAAGGGCAAAGTGTACAAGGCTACACCCAAGAATTTAGAAAAAGAGCTTTGATTCTAGGAATTTCGTTAGATTCACTTGAAACGCTGCTGAAGTATATAGGTGGTCTACATAGTTATTTAAGACATACCATTCTCATGTTTAACCCTACTAGCATAAATGAGGTCTCTGTTCAAGCTACCCATTTAGAGGCTAGAGGCAAGAATGTGGTCCCAGAAGTTGGGGGATCATCCAAACACACTGCAAGCAAGAACAAGGAGAAGAGAAAGCAAAAATGGAAAGAGAGGAAGGCCAATACTGTACAAAAGACCAAACCTTCATGCACACATTGCAAGAAGGATGGACATGATGATGAACACAGTTGGATTCTGCATCTGGAGTTGAAACCTAAAAAGTTCGATGGCAAGAAGAAAAAGATACTACTGTTGTACAAAAATATTTGCGGTTAGACTCAGGAGATGAAACAACAATCACAGCCATAGGTATAAAAGGTTGTCTACTTTAGAGAATGCAGAAATCAAGAAGCAGGTACAGGGGCCGCTCAAGAAAGGGTTCATAAGGCCTAGCACATCGCCATGTGGGTCTCCAATTGTCTTAGTGAGAAAGAAATATGGCTCATGGAGAATGTGCATTGATTACCGAGCATTGAATAAAATAACAATCAAAAATCGTTATCCTCTTCCTCGCATAGATGATCTATTAGATCAGTTAGAAGAAGTTGTTTATTTTTCCAAGTTGGACTTGCATAGTGGCTACCATCAAGTCAGAGTTGCAGAACAAGATGCATGGAACACTGCTTTCAAAACAAAGCAGGGATTGTATGAGTGGATGGTTATGCCTTTTGGCTTAACTAATGCTCCTGCTACTTTCATCAGAGTAATGAATGATGTACTCAAACCTTTTCTTGATGATTTTGTCATTGTATATTTGGATGACATTCTTATATTCAACAAAATGTGGGAAGAACATTTAAAGCATGTTAAGCAGACTCTAGATGTTTTGAAAATAGAAAACCTTTGTGTTAAACTCTCAAAATGTGAATTTGGCAAAACATCTTTGAATTATTTGGGTCATATAGTAGGGGGTGGTGAATTGAAGATAGATCCCTCTAAGGTTGCAGCCATTGTAAACTGGCCTAAGCCCAAATCTGCTACAGAAGTTAGAAGCTTCTTAGGAGCAGCACGGTATTGGAGAAAGTTTATTTCTAACTTTTCATTAATTGCAGCTCCCTTACATGCTTTGACAGGATTGAACAAGGTGTTTCAGTGGGGAGGCAAATAGCAGAAAGTCTTCGACACCTTGAAAGAAAAGATTAGTACAGCACTAGTACTAGCATTGCCTGATCTTCAAAGACGTTTTGAGATTGAAACAGATGCCAGTGACTATGCCATGGGAGCAGTGTTGATGCAGCATGGTAAACCCATATGTTATTATTCTGAGACATTTAATTCTGCAATAGTTAATTATCCCACATATGATAAAGAATTGTATGCATTAGTACAGAGTGTGAAAAAGTGGAAA